>JBBPBX010004051.1:36821-68710 GCA_038048925.1 Garcialebias charrua
CCCCCCCACACACACACACACACACATTTCTGCCCTTTTTAATTATTTGCTACAGTCTTGAAGCTCAATATTCCAGTAGGTTTGTGACTTTGACAACACTTCAATTTGACAACAAATGGTCATTTATAAGTTGTAACTTGGAGCAGTCAAGTTGTGGAGGCAGAGTTGGACATTTTTTAAACGGTTTCAGGTCAATCCTATTACGTGCAAACAGTATTATTTGCCATTAAGCTGACTTCAAACGGTGTGCTATTAAGCAGAATCCTCCAGATTTTGTATTTAAAGTTCAGAACACTCATTCAACCCCTGCTGTGAACATGATGCCTAAAGTATAAGTTAAGTTTTAGTATAGGACTTATGCCGGCTACCCACCAAACGCGTTTCGAGCAACAGAAGCAACCAGATTACATGCAAAGTCTATGTGGAGGAGCGGCGAGGAGCGGCGCGGCATGACGGGGCGCGTTTTGCGCAGTTCAAGCAGGGCACGGCAGTTCTTTTCTGCGCTCGTGGTGCGTCCAAAGCAGCAGCTGCCGGAGTTCAACAAAATGAACTTTCGCTGCTCGCCGCGTTGCAGCAACCAATCGGGAGAGCTCTGCTATGTGATGATGCAACGACGACAGGACTTTTTTTGGACTTTTTAAACTTACCCCAACGAGCCTCCATGAAGAAACCAGCCTCCGGTAAGAAACTTGGCATTTTTACAGTTGCCGCTGTCCGCTTGAGCGTACGATCACCCCAAACATAAAAAAAAAAAAATTTAATCTCAACAAAGACTTTCGGAGCTGCAGTTCGGCTCGTAGAAAACCCACTCAAGTAGTAACGAGGCTCACGAACAGCTGATTTCATCTGCCTGGTGTACAACAAACAAAACAAACCCGACCGGAAAAGGACCAAGACGCTCCTCCCACTGCGCGTCATCAGACGCGTTCGGTGTGAACAGACAGCTGTTGACAAGCAGCCAACACCGCGCATCGGGAGCGTTTTGACGCGTTTGGTGGGAACCCGGCATGAGGACTGGTAAACTCCCACTGCTCACAAAAAGTGGAGCTTTTTTTTTCTTTAAAGATTGAACAAATCTGTGGTTAAATTAATCTCATCATGGAGAAAGCTTAACCTTCTCTACAAATAATATCCAGTTCTTATAAAGCTGCTGATTTTTTTATTTTTATTTTTTAACTGCTCAGCCGTCTGTTAGCTGCCAGTGGAAAGCGGGCCTGCATAATCACTGCTAATAAATTAAGCCCAGTGGAACAGTCACTTCTCATTTGAACTCATTTGCACATGATTGTGTTTGTTTATGTTCAGTCTAGTAGGAAAAAAGCTAAAGCTTTGACTGGAAAATAGCTGGAATTAATGAATTTCACTGCTACTTCACTCACCACCACCCCACCCTGCAGGAGAAATCAAACGCTGTCTCTTTATTTTATTTTGCCAGGATCTTAACATGGTGAGCGATCGTGGGTTGCACGCAGCTGTCAGACATCAGTAGACACTCTGCTTTGATATTCTGGATGTGTGTCTTAAAGTGTACGTCTCCCCTGGATTATTAGTGCAGTATAAAGCAATCAGCTGCCCACGGAAAGTGATTATGCTAAAGATGCTGACAGTCACCATGCTGAACAGTGAATGACAGTCAGATCTGCATCTCCAAATCAAACTCTGCTTATTCCCATTTTTTATTCATCCACTCCGGCATATACTGTACTGTATACAGTTAGAATAAAGTTTATGAGGGATAAAAATTGCTGCTTTTTGCCATAGTTGGTTAGTGCTATTGCATCCTAAATTTGACTCATGATGACTAGAACTTTTATGTATGAAAATGTGTATGTCCTTCCTGAGCATGTGTGGGTTTCCTCCAAAACTGGTTTCCTCCAGCAGTCCAATACATTTATGATATGTTATTTGGAGACTAAATTGTTCCTGTGAGTGTGAGCTTGAATGGTTGGTTGTCTTGTTGGTCTCTATGTGGCTGTATGATGGACTGGAGACCTGTCTAGGATGTACTCTGCCTCTACTTTATGAGTAGATTACAGGAGAACCACCACTTTGTGAATTTGAACAGGATTGAGGATATAAAAGATGGAAGGATGGATGGAGATATTAGGAAAATCTTTGTTAAATAACTAATTTCCTAATTAATTGAACAACCAACCAAATAAAATTGGTTTAAATGTTTCTTAAAAGGTCTACAGTAGTAGTAGTAAAGTAGTAGTAGTACAGTAGTCCCTTGGTTTTTGCGGGGGTTCGGTTCTGAACCCACCATTAGTAAGTGAAATTCCATAAAGTAGCAACATTATATTTATTTTAGTATTTATACATATTTTAAGGCTTTATAGACCCTTACCACACTCTGGCAATGTTCTAAACTCTTAAACCTACGTAATTTTAACACATACGTATATGTACCGTACAGTACTGTATATGTAGCTACTACATTTTACTCACCAGTCTCTGCAGGACCGGAGCAGCCCTCGCTCTGGTCCGACTCTGTTAGTTAATTTCTGCAGACCTAACCTGCAGCAACAAAGCCCACAATCAATGTTCTAAACTCTTAAACCTACTGATTTTAACAATATACTTATATGTAGCTACTACATTTTACTTACTTGCTCTCAGGTTCACCCACCTCTGAGTCTGGAGGTCCGGTTCTGGTCCAGTTTGGTGCAGTTGAGCGCCAAGACACATTGGAGGGGGGCAGACCTCCTCTTGGCCAGTGTGGGACCGGTGGTCAATTTGAGTCAAAATCTGGATGAAAATAGTCCCCATGGTCTACAGAAACAGCTCCGCAGCTTTCAACTCGCGTACACGCTTTTAAGTCCTTGTGGGCCGGGTAGCAGCTCTCAAGATTCACCAATGAGTCTGGGGGTCTAGTTCTGCTCCAGTGCTGGTCTGGTTCAATGGGTTCAGTGCAGCTTCTCTGCATCCGCTGGGCACTGATCAGATCAAAACTTTACCTCTAGTTTTTTCAGCAGAAGGAAGTGAGACTTCTGGCCGGGGCCCTGTTGCCTTCTGGGAAACGTGTTTGTTATGAGTGGGAATAGAGTGGAGGCTTGCTGAGAGAAAACTACAAAATGGTGCCTGTCTGAAAAAAAAATGTTGTTAACTTTTTACTGTACAGTACTGTATCCAGTACTGTCCCAATCCTGTTAGTAATATTAACGTTGACTATCATGTGTCCTGTACAATATTTTTGTACAATATTATGGACTGTACATTCACAAATCGTGATAGAGCGAGTCCGCAGACGTCGAACCACAAAGTAGTGAGGGACTACTGTATTTACAAAGTGCTGGTGTAGGGATTCAGCATTTTCCACAGCTTCCTGGTTTCTGGGCAGCGCCAATAAGCAGCAGCTGTGGATGATCTCCCTAATGAGCTCCAGGGGTATTAGGGACTGCAAGAGAGCCTCCTTCCTTGCTGGAGCATTGCATAACTCCTAGTAGTTGCTTGCAGCCAAACATTGTATTGATAAAATAAACTATTACTTACCTTTTTTCTTCTCGTGCTCCTAGTGTCTGATGCTTGAGTCCTGCCGTGGATCTCTCATCTATCTCCTCACGCCTATTAAGTGTCCCACCGGGACTGAGGAGTGTAGAACCCAAGTGCAAGCAGGACTCGAGGCATCCATCCATCCATTTTCGTCCGCTTATCCGGGGTCGGGTCGCGGGGGTAGCAGCCTAAGTAGGGAGGCCCAGACTTCCCTCTCCCCAGCCACTTGGAGCAGCTCCTCTGGGGGAATCCCAAGGCGTTCCCAGGCCAGCCGAGAAACATAGTCCCTCCAGCGTGTCCTGGGTCTTCCTCTGGGTCTCCTCCCGGTGGGACATGCCCGGAACACCTCACCAGGGAGGCGTCCAGGAGGCATCCTAACCAGATGCCCGAGGCAGAACGTAAAAAACAGTCTTTTTAATGGATAACAAAAGATGGCTGATGGTACAGCAACTTACATGAATGGGAGCAGACTTGAACAGAGCTAGGAAACAGGACTACGAAGGACCCAAAACGAAGTACGAACTGACAAGGGACAGGACTGACAGAGGGATTTAAATACACAGACAGGGCATGAGACACAGTTGGAAATAATTGACTAATTAATTGGAGCATAACACTAGGGGAGTAATACAAGAGCCAGGGAACAAACTAAAACATGTAACATGAATAAACTACAACATGTAACATGAATAACTAAAACTGGGGCAGAACAGGGCAGACTTAAATACAAGCCGAGATAACATGTAACATGAATAACTAAAACTGGGGCAGGACAGGGCAGAATTAAACACAAGCTGATAACTAAGCTGAGACACAAGCAGGGACAACACAAAGACACCAGACAAATAGGGGACAACAATGACATTAAGGAACCTTATTTACCATCAGCTTCTCTGCCGCCTTTCCACCACGTGCCCAATGACTTGCCTCTATCTGGAAAACACTGCCCTCTTCTCAGTGTGTCAAGGTCTCCCTGTTCCAGTAAGAGTACAGGTACTCAAAACTGAAACTCAAATCTATGTTGCTGATTCCCTAGCCTGGTTAAAACCAGACCCTTGTCCTTCACTTCGCTTCGTACTAGGGTCTGGACTTTCTCCATAGAGAGCCGATTCTTGCTGGAGGCGTGGCCTCTGCTGAGGAACAAAACCATTGGATCTTAGAAAATCTTTGAACAGGGAAAGCATTCTGCTCCCTCCCCCTCAGAGCCATATATGGTCTGCTTCCTGCTCTGGTGAACTTGACATCAGCTCCGCCTCTTGCTGCATTTTCTCTCGCAGCCACTCGGGCAGCCACGTTGAACCCGAGTTTAATTCTCTCGTGACAACCTCAGACATTTCCTCATCAGCGGAGGGAGAGGAGGAGGGAGGAGGGAGCGATCACTTGACTTTTGGCAAAAAAAAACAAAAGAGAACTCCAGATAAGGGATTAAGAAGGGGAATTTAATACATTTGTATCACACATAAAACAGTCCTGCGTCGCTTTGCATCGCTTTGAATGAGAACATGCGGCTGCTCGCTGGTTGCGCACTGGGACAGGTGGGGGCGTGGGTTAGGGGCCAAAAACTCAGCCCCTTCTGTTCTCTGATTTGTCCGGTCAAAAATCAGCCGGAGAAATCGTTGTCTATGGGAGAAGTCCCAGACGGAGCAGTGAAGGGAAATGAGAATTGAGCGGAGCTGTGTAGGAAGGCGAGGGCCAGGCTACTGATTCCCTGGACTGACCCTGTTTTCCTCCCTCCTCGGGCATTCCAGGTCCCCCTTGTAAATAACATAATTATGTCACTGTAAATAAATCCCTTTCAATAAATAACTGTAAATAAATCCCTGTAAACTATTCCAGAGTTGAGTGTGTTTACCTTCAGTCTGGTCATCTTGGGTCTAACTACTATATCCTGACAGCTGGAGAACAGAGTCTGGTCGGTAGTCAAACCTCAGATTTAAGAAGAATCGATGTGGATATAGTCTTGGATGTGAAACACCGAACCGATTATTTACCCTCACTAGGTGCAGACCTATTAATGTCTGGTCTTCAGCTTTAGGGTACTTGTTCCTACTTATTGCCAAAAAAACCAAATAAATGAAGATCGACCACAGGTGAATGAATAAATATTACCAAGCATCCCACGGTTGCAAAATCTGGATTACCTTCTCAGGGTAAAAATAATGCTATGTGTTCCAATAAGTAACAAACTGAATCTAATGATCCATCCATCTTATCCAGTTCATAGTGATAATAAGTCCAGGTGACAAACCCAGACTTTTATCAAGTGCTAACTCTCCAGATCACAAGACATTCCCAAACCAGAAAATAAACGATTCCTTCAGGACATTTTGGGTCTTTCCCTGGATCTCCTCCCATTGGGACATGCCTGGTAAACCTCCAGATGGCAACGTCCATGAAGTATATCACTCTGAGTCTTAAACCACCTCAACAGACCTGGTCTGATGCTAAGAAGCAGCAACTCTTCTCTGAACGATTGAGCTCCTCACCCTATGGAGAAAGATCATTTTAATTCATTGTACTTGAGATCTTGTTCTTTTGTTCACAATTAAATTATTATGACCATAGGGGAAGGTTGCAAAGTAGATGGAATAGTAAATTGACATTTTTACATTCCAGCTCAGCTCCTTTGTTACCCAACAGACCAAAACAACGCCCTAAACACTATAGATAAAACCCAAATCCACTGGTTCATCTCTCACTGGAATCACTCATAAACAAGACTCCCACAGACTTGAACTCCTCCACTTTAATGAAAGATTCCCCCCTGCCTCAGTGGGAGCTATATACATTTTTCCAGTTGAGATTCATGACCTCAGACTTAGAGGAATTGACTATCATCGCAGTTTCTTTACACTCGAATGCAAACTTCTCTATGGTGTGCTGGAGGTCACGGCTTGAAGGTGCAAACTGAACCATATTATCTGCAAAAGCTTCTCGAATGAGACACCCCCTCTCTATGACTGTGCTTTGATAGTGGATCAATGAACAGATCAAACAGCATCCGAGACAAAGTACAGCCCTGTTGGAGTTTATTCCGTGTTGGGAATAAGCTCAACTTTGCATTGAGAATAGACGCTTTATTTGCAGTGGTTATACAGGAAGCAATCACTCCTGAATTAACCCCATTCTCTGCTGCCTTGAGGAACATGGTCATAATCCTTCTCCAGATAGCACATGGACTAAACAATCTAACTCCCATGATTATTTTAAGATAAGATAAGATAAGATAGAACTTTATTGATGCCACAGGAAATTGTTGTGCCAGAGATTCGGTACAAAGGAACATACACAAGGAATCACACGAGATATAGAAGATAGAAAGCAACTCTGCAAAAGTGACAATCATGGTCCAACTGTTCCATAGCTCAGACAGAGGCCCCATTGCTCCCTCTGAATCCTAAGTTCAAAACAGATTTCATGATCTGAAAGAAAAAATTATCCCAACCATCAAATCATTACTTTTTCTGGGGAAAACTTGAGTATAAAATGTTGGTTTTGACTTTAAATAATTATCTTTTAAGTGAAATTGATCAGTTTTTCATTTATATTGTGTTTGTTGTTTTTCAATTTGCCCACTGTCTACAATATTAAAGCATGATTTGTCAGCACAGACGAAGTAGAATGTAGAGCCAAGGTTATTCTTCTCGGAACAAAGCTTGCAGCAACGCGCCTGTCTGCACTGTTTAATGATTCAGGTAACATCAAAACTGAAGCGATGTACTGTTGCGCTGCTTACGCAGAGGCTTCAGCTGTTCAAGCAGATTCTGTAATGCTTTACAAGGTGAGGCTTGTTCCCTGCCTAATCAACATGACTTCATTTGATAGCTGACTGTGTCAACATCTTTGCCCTTCGCTATATGTCTCGCTCAGCTACATCTTCCTACACAACACGCTCTAAGGCAGCACAGCAGAGACAGAGGCGCTGAGATTAAAGAGTCCTGAGGAGAAAGGCAGCAGCTCTTTTCCTTTTAGGAAGGAAAGCTGAATTAATGAGCCTAGTGCTGACAGTGAATTTTAATTAGAAGCTCGTAGTGTCCTGTCCTCCATTTCTGTTTCCATTGCTTTTGCTGCCTCCCAGGCTGAAACATGGTGTGAAACATTTAGGAGCATCAATAAATCATTAAACAATCATTTGAGGCAACACGGGAGCTTCTGTAAATACACAAAATGATTGCTTGTTAGAATGGAAGCTTTTCTAAGGTCTATAGATTGAACTGTAATGTTTTACATTATGGGTCTGAAAAGATCGAGGGAAAATATAGATTTACAAACCTTATTTAAAATTGACTTTCAAAAAAAGGTTTATAGTTGTTCCGTCTCAAACTGGTCTTAAATGCTGACAAAACCAAAGGGATGCGTTTTTCAAATAGGAAGTTGGTCCCAGCAGTCCTCTGATTTTATCTTCAAATGGTGTCCCTACTGAGTTTGTTGATTCCTTTAAATCTTTGGGTATGTTGGTCGATTCGCATCTCTCTTTTAAACTCCACGTGGAAAACCTAGTAAAGAAACTGAAAGTTAAACTGGGTTTCTTTTTCAGAAACAGATCCTGTTTAATTCTGAATGCTAGGAAACATCTTGTATCTGTGACTTTCCTTCCCTCCATTGATTATGGTAACATTATCTACATGAATGCTCCTACAAGCACCCTGCAGATGTTGGATGTTGTCTATCATGGTGCACTAAGATTCATAACTGGTATGATGGCGCCCGTGTACCTGACCTGCAATCTACCTCTGACGATGGTGTTTGGATTATTTCTTTTTTTTTGTTTGTTTGTTTGTTTGTTTGTTTGTTGTTGTTGTTTTTTTTGTCTGGGATATCAACTCGCTACTTGTGTATGACAGACAACAGCTACTCGATCTTCACTGTGTTGGTCATATTGCTGTTGTTGTTATCCACTATTGTTTTTTTTGTTTGTTTCTATATTTGGTTTCCTGTTATGTAATCTGTTGCTGTGTGCTTGTCTGTCTGTCCCTGTACAGCACTTTGGTGTGCACTGTCACTGTTTAAAGTGCTTTATACATAAAGTGGTATAGTATGGTATGGTATGGTATGGTATGGTATGGTATGGTATGGTAACAACTATACCCACCTCTGCACCCTGTATTCACTGGTGAACTGGACATTATTAACCTCACGCAGACTCTTCCACTGGTACATCTTCATCTTTAAATCACTTCTTGGTCTGCTGCCTTCGTACATCTCCTCCTACATGTCTCTGCGTGAGTGCAGCACCTGCAGTGTTCCTTCAGTGAGGACTGAACTTGGCAAAAGGGTCTTCTCCTACTCTGCTCCTGTTTCCTGGAATATCTTGCAAAAATATCTGAAGCTCTTGACCTTGTCCTCTAAGGGATTTTAAACAACTGCTAAGTTCCTGGTAAAAACCAACACAGACATGTTCTTGTTTTTAGTTTTCTACATCGCTTTATAATGTAGCTGTTTTTGTTTCGTTTTTAATATAATTTTCTTTAATTTTTTTCAATTTATATGCTTTCTTTTATGATTGTCTACTGTTGTTGTCATTCTTTGTTAGACTCAGGTCTCGCTTGTAAATTAATCCTTGAGGCTCATTGAGACTAACCTGTATAATTAAAGGTTGAATGAATGAAAATGTTATGTCTTTATGTCATGTAAATATTCACCAAATGTAGGATTTTTTTGTTGTTGTTAAATATGATTAAGTACGTTTGTTACCTCATGTATTTCATGCACCTTTTAAAAATAATTTGACACAACTAACAATTTGTTATAATTTATTTTAAGAACGCCCAAGCAATGGCTTGCAGACCATTGGGGGTCCTGGGACCCTTATTTAACAACCTCAGTTATAGAGAATGCTGGCATTGTTGGTGCATCACTTGGAAATGAAGTTTGCTATTTTAAAAAAAATTCAATTAAACAATGCCAACAAAAAACGTTAAATTTGAATATTAAAATACTTTTATTATTGGGTTTTAAATTGGCATTGAATGAGACTTCATGAGGTGATTATAACCGGCACTGCATATTTTGGTCAATTATATAATAACACACAGACGTATCAGTTACTTTTCAAAGTGTTAATTCAAAATGTTGATTTCAGTTTGATAAGGATTTAACATTAGAAACCTTAAATGTATAAAAATCAATCTAATAAAACATTGTTAGATTACAACAATTTACAACCCCTGACAAAAAAATTATTAAATCAACTCTTTAAAGATTTATTTTCAGTTATTTAATTTTGTACATTTAAAAAAAAAACAATCACAAATAGGCCACCAAACTGTTTTTTTTTATTTATGTTTAACAAATAAAAAATAAAAAAATATATTTGTTGGAGGAAGTCACAGTTGCTTTTTTACTTAAGGATCCCTTGAGGTCTCTGGCAGAAGACACACAAGGGAACCTCAAGGGAACCCCCTACTGTTAAGGTGTGATCTGTCAATTTACATGTATGTGTTACCTCAGCTTGCAATTTACATATGATGGTGTGTGATTTCTTTAGACTGTTATAACTCCACAAGCTCACATTTTGGTTTCAGTGAATTGAAAAAGCCCCCTGGATAGGGGTCGAAACGTCTTTTGCAACAAATAAAGTCCAGTTGATCTTGTATTGAACGCCTTTTTGATTTTATCATGTCCTGGACGACTGAGAATCTTCACCAGCATCTTCAAGTGTAGAGGCAAGAACCCTTCACAAAGATTGAAAACTTCACTGGTCTCCAAAGCTTACTGAAATAATTGGATTGTGGCAAATTTGTAAAAAATAAATACATGAAAAATAAACAAACTTATTTTATGTAAAAGCTTAGTATGCACTAAATATATACCAGCATTTCTATTATTTCTTCTGAGCCTAAACCACAAGCTAATGTCACAAACTGTACATCAGCAGTCTGTTCCCACCTTCCTACCACATACACCCATTATCTCACCACACTACGGGCCTCACCACATCATAACTTTCTCTGATCATATCTGAATGTAGCTACCGTATGCATTAGTAAACCACACTTTGCTAACATGACACAGTCGCCATTGGTTGTTTTCATGACCTTGTGGCATTTCCCTATCCACAGTATTCCTACGTCCCATGATGCTTTGCGCGAAATGTGCACACGACTTCCGGTTGACCGGAAACACCGTTTGTTTACATGCGAGTAATACAGTTGAAGACAGTCCAAACTTTGTTGTTTTCGTTCATTAAAAATGTGGGAACACCACTCGTTTTGTTAAAAGAGGAGGGACAAATAAAAAGAAATTACAGATGTGACCTGATCGCGCAGACATAATTTAAAACGACATAAATAGCGAACGCGTTTGCTCCGGCCTCTCGGCTAAGGTTTGTTAGCAGCTATCCCGGCTAAAAATACCGGGAGCATCTGAGATCTATCGTTTTAAGACAGTAAATCTTCCAAAAATCTCATTAATATCCCTCCCCGAATAAAAAGAAATTACAGATGTGACCTGATCGCGCTGACATAATTTAAAAATACATACATAGCGAACGCGTTTGCTCCGGCCTCTCGGCTAAGGTTTGTTAGCAGCTATCCCGGCTAAAAATACCGGGAGCATCTGAGATCTATCGTTTTAAGACAGTAAATCTTCCAAAACGCTCATTAATATCCCTCCCCGAATAAAAAGAAATAACATATGTGACCTGATCGCGCTGACATAATTTAAAAATACATACATAGCGAACGCGTTTGCTCCGGCCTCTCGGCTAAGGTTTGTTAGTAGCTATCTCGGCTAAAAGTACCGGTCGCGCCTGACATATATCGTTTTAAGACAGTAAATCATCCAAAACTCTCATTAATAAACCCTCCCTGAATAAAAAGAAATTACAGATGTTACCTGATCGCACAGACACAGCCATAGAGAAGGATGCAGGAACACTCTTTCTTTGTTTTGGGTCCGTGTTGAAAACACTGTTGTTTTAGCCAAAGATTTAGCTTGGTCCGGTTGTTGGTGCAGCCGCGAACAGCACAGCAGGTACCTGAACCCCGGTAGGACATTTCAGTAAACGTTCCGTTTAAACAAAAGCTGTGTTTGCTCCGATAAAATGAATGAAAATAACTTTCAAAAACACCCGCGATCCATACTCCGCCTATGGAATAAGGCACTTCCGGTGTCGGACAGGAAGTTCAATGCACATTCGCAAATACAGTGACACCCTCAGGAATACTGTGGATAGAGCTTTGGAGCGTGACGTCACGGTCCGCGGCGCAAAGCATGATGGTCCACGGCGCACAGCATTGTGGGATTGAAATCGCCATTTTAAAAGCCCTCTTAAAGAAGCTCTGTTTCTCGTTTTTTTTTTGTTAGAATCTAAGAAGGTTGTAACAGTTTTGCAATGGTCTAAACATGCTGTGTTATTGGATGTAATGTCCGGTCACACGATCTGAAAGTAGATAGAAAACGGACTTTCAGTTTCTGTTTCCTGCTCGAAGCAGCGCGAGGGAGCTCATGTGTCGGACCTAACAAACAGGAGATGAATGTCCTGAAATCAGCTGTGAAACGTCCTGATATAACTTTCTCCATGTCCCAAAATAACTGCTAGTTTGTTCCAGACATCCTGGTGAGTGTATAAATTCGTTTTGTTGGAGTTGTGCCATAATTTTTGCACGATTTTGTCCGGGTGTTTAGTTCATAGAAGTGGGTCAGCCTAGTTTAGGTTGGGTTTATATTTTTTATATAACGTAGTCTGATTTTAGACGGAGTGGACAGCTGTGTTTTTGTGAAATAAACTGTTTAAAGTTTCTAGTGTGTTGTGACTGTTACTGTATTAATACTGACCTGTGTTCTGATCTATCCTTGTCAAGGCAAAACTTCATATGAAATGAATGAAAACTCCAGAAGAGCTCAGTGAAGCTGCAGATGGAGAAGCAGGGACCAGCAAATACTGTACACCGTCCATGTTGCTCAGGTAGTACCACATAAAACAATTTCTTCATGCACAAACAGAAAGGTAGTAGTCATCTGTTACAGAACAGGTCAGAGCTGAATAAAAACCAGCTGGAAAAAGTAAATTTAAAGTATTAAATAGGACTTCCTTGTTTTGTCATCATTGTTTAAGGTGTCACACAAAACTCTGTCTAATACCTGTGTCTTTTTCTCTTCAAGGGATGGAGGTGACAAGCTCATAACAGAAGGACGTTGTTATCTGACAGAGGCTTTGATATTAGACTGTGTGAGAGTCAAGGTTCTTGTCATTCACATCACATGTCATACGTGAGGTGGAACGAAGCTGTGTACACAGGGTCCCTCTCAACGTTTCATCAAAATCTTTCCAGATATTTAGCTAACAAACAGCGTTGAGTCCATTAGTTAACGGCAACGTTCAGAGCAGACGTGTGGAACAAGGCGCAGCCCTCAGAGCATGCGTTAAGGACAACTCTCAGCTCACCTGCAGCCCTCAGAGCATGCGTTAAGGACAACTCTCAGCTCACCTGCAGCCCTCAGAGCATGCGTTAAGGACAACTCTCAGCTCACCTGCAGCCCTCAGAGCATGCGTTAAGGACAACTCTCAGCTCACCTGCAGCCCTCAGAGCATGCGTTAAGGACAACTCTCAGCTCACCTGCAGCCCTCAGAGCATGCGTTAAGGACAACTCTCAGCTCACCTGCAGCCCTCAGAGCATGCGTTAAGGACAACTCTCAGCTCACCTGCAGCCCTCAGAGCATGCGTTAAGGACAACTCTCAGCTCACCTGCAGCCCTCAGAGCATGCGTTAAGGACAACTCTCAGCTCACCTGCAGCCCTCAGAGCATGCGTTAAGGACAACTCTCAGCTCACCTGCAGCCCTCAGAGCATGCGTTAAGGACAACTCTCAGCTCACCTGCAGCCCTCAGAGCATGCGTTAAGGACAACTCTCAGCTCACCTGCAGCCTGTGTGAGAGTCAAGGTTCTTTATTGTCATTCACATCACATGTTGTACGTGAGGTGGAATGAAACTGTGTACACAGGGTCCCAGTTACAGCCAACAAAAGTACAGTATAAATGAATGATGTGCTGAAGTTAAAATCCCATCATTCACTAAAGGGAGATTTCCACTTGATACTAATGATTTTTGAAAACACATGAGCACACCTTAGAATTCATGTGGAAAGTATCACTGGTTGCATGAGAAACAAATATAAAATGTTACATAGAACTACACCAGTTAACTATACTGGTGCTTACATGTGAAAGTGAAGAGGAGACACTTCTTCAGATTGTGTATGTGCTGTATGTAAAATGTAGACTGGAGAAAAAAAATTATATTTGATGGACTCGTTGTTTTGAAATATTTTTACAGTTGAATAATAACAAGTGGTTGTTTTTTCTCATTTAATAAAAATTAATATGGTAAACATTTATGAAATATTTACTTCAGCACTAACATGTAAACATGATGAAATTGATCACATTTGTAGTAAACATTTGATGTATTAACAAATTTCATTAACAGGGATTAACCTGTCCAAATAAAAGTTGAATGAATGAATTTCAGGTAAGTAATACACATAAAATGAAACATCCATTTTGAAGTAAACATTTGATGTAATTAAACATTTCTAGTAACAATGTGATGAACATTGTGTAAGTTAATACATTTTATAGAAAAATTGCTACACAAAAATGTGCAAATATACAGCATGATTTACATAATTATGTATCCCTTGAAGCTGGAGAACAAACTGAGAAATATCTTTAGGAAGCTTCATGCTTTCTGCAGACGTCCAGCTATGGCTGTGTGGGTCCACACAAGGTCACAGTGGTTTGATTGTGCACCTGTGCATGTGGACGATGCTTCTTCAGGTGAACTTCATCTCCTGCCTCCACAGCTGCTGGATGCTGCATGTCTTATATCTGTGAGGGAACTTTCTCCAGGCAGCAGCGATCACACAGAGTCCATCAGGAGATGCTCCATGTTCAGGAGTTGGATTTTGTACTGCTAGCTGCATTTTTAATGCATCACCCTCATGACTCAGAGAGCAGAACCTGTGAACACACAATTAAAATGGTGAATGAAAAGACAGAAACATTTGTCTATAATATATATGCATCTTAATGAACCTGTGAACACACAATTAAAATGGTGAATGAAAAGACAGAAACATGTGTCTATAATATATATGCATCTTAATACGTATTATATATAAAGTAATCTAATCAAGATTTGTCTACATGTCATTAGACAAGCTCAAGTCATTAAAAATAAGGTAATTTTCTACTTGGAGCTTTGTAAATCAGTTAAAATCCTATAAAAAAATTAAGTGTTCACAAGTTTTAATACTAATAGCATACAGAAGGTTGATTGATTCTGAAAGACATGTATATTAATAATTTATGTAAAATTAATGAGCCAACAACGTACCTTCAATGTATTTACAATCTGGGGGCTTTAAAAATGTCCAAATCATCTATGAACCCAGCTGTTCATAGATTGGACCAGCTCTCCCAGTGAATTGTAATTGTAAAAATTATTTGTGGTGTAAACACTGACACAGACCTGCTAAAATGACTGGGAATGTCAGTGGAGGCAAGTATTACTCTGGGTCTCTGCTCCATTTATTTATTTATTTCAAACGGGCAACATTTCCAATTATACCGATTTTTTTCCATGTAGTTTTTTTTTCTCACCTGGGAGAAGCTTATTAGGATACAGTCCACTTTATTTTGCCTGCTTTTCAGAATCGTGACGGAAGATACAGCGCGAAAACAATGGAAAATCTCCTGAATTTCTTTTATTTTTTATGAGGGCAACAAAGATGGCGGTCGAGACGGGAACGCCCCGACACGCCCCCACACAGTGACGTCTGCTCCAAAGCTCTATATAAATGGGTGTTTCTGGGCCTCCACTATAAGTTTCAGCCTTGCTGTGAAAAAAAAAAAAACATTGTCCAACAGCTTGAGAGGATGCAGGTGAAGATGTTCCCTGTTCAGCTTGCCTCACCATAATGAGAACAAGTGCTTTTAGTCCAAAAGGTAAATGAAGGATAACTGAGCGATGTATGGTAATTATTAGCAAGTGAAGTAAATTGGTCATTGCAGCAGTCTGGTAAAGTGGTGATGCAATCTTAATGGTTGTCACAAGATCTGTTGTGGGTCACAATAGCCGTGTTTCTATCAAGGTTTCTAGATGCGCATTTTGAAGTATCGCAGCAGAAAAGCTTAATGGAAATGGCAAAATCCGAATTTACTTCCTCAAATTCGCCAAAAAGTTTATACGCTCGCTTGAGGTGGTTTTTGGGATCTTCGAAAATGAGCCGATGCGCAAAACGACAGATGGAAACAGATTTGCCGACTCAGTTCTGCCGTAGCGAACATTTACGTCACGTGACGTTCAGCTGTTTCCGCTCCGGACAACATGTAACATCACTAAAACTAGTTGGCATGACAGAATAAATACAACTTGCCCGATAGCAACACATACCTGAAATATTCTCTCCATTTTGACGAGATGTGTGGCCGGGTTCTGTTTTCAACCGCTACTTCCTGTTTACTGTAGACATGCGTAACGCTGACGTCTGACGTAATGACGCTGACGTCTGACGTAATGACGCTGTGCGTGGCCCGGTAGATGCGATTCAAGCCAGTTGATGGAAACACTTCTGCTTCGCATTAATTTGTATTTACATATTTGCGAGATTTCAAAAATTAGCTCAAAATTCGAAATGAAAATGGATTGAAACACAGTTAATGAACATAGCAGCCACACCTCGAGTAGTGTGGCGATAACTTATTTGAGCTCCAGTGCAGTGTCAGTGTGATAGGTTATAGCCCAGAAATGAGGCCAGTTTGGTCAATCCTGCTTCAGAATTTTGATGACTAGTCCACTAATTTATGCAGAACCCATGTCTGGGTTACTTTTCCATCACTGACACAGTCCCCCATGCATCACCAAGAATGCCAAAACTGTTACCACCATGATAAACCACTCAAACGTTTTGTGTGTGCTCAAAACCCTCTGTGAACTTTCAAACCCTATTTGAGTTTTTTTCCATTTGGAGTGTTCCAGATATCTGCAGGGATTTAATTATGATGTCAGGATCTGTAAAGGAACAAGTTTGATCATCTATAATATAATTATAATGCTATGTCAGTCAAGCTTCAACTGCTTCTCTTGAATACTTCATGGTGAGCTAACTGGGTGCAAGGTGTCAGAGTCAGAGAGTCTTTATTGTCATTTTCACCGCATGTGGTACATGTGATGAAAACGAGATTATGTACACAGGGTCCCAGATACATCCAGCAACAAAATGTAAGAGAAAAACAGTAATAACATCTAGGATATAACTAAGAAAAAAACATCAACTAAAAATACACTAATCACTAATGTAATAGAAAAACATCATTATAAACAGCAGCACGAACACGAGTCTGTATGAGCAGATGGTCACCGATGAACGCAGCAACAAGAAAACAGATCAGCATCAGCATGTTGTGATATTTTGCAGTGTTTATTCTTATTGTTTATTTATTCATGAGCCTAACAGCCTCAAGGTAGAAGCTGTTCCTCAGTCTAGTGGTTCTAGCAGCTGAGAAGATCGTCGGCACCTCCTTGCCCTCACTGCAGGACTTACACAGCAAACGCCTCACTCGGAAAGCCCTCTGCACAGCAGGTGATCCCACACACCCACTACTGTACACAGCCGCTTTAGACTGCTGCCATCAGGGAGGAGACTGAGGAGTCTCCAGGCTCGTACCAGCAGACTGAGAGACAGCACTCTGCCTGCTCTGCCTCCCCTCCCATTTGAACTGCCTTAACACAAAAAACTTTCTCACACATTATCACTCAACACAAAGTTTTTAACACTGGACCCTGTGTCATCAAACGGGTTATTCATCACTAAACTCTCGGTCATGTGCTCATTCAGTTTGCACTACTTCTCATATTTGCACTAATGTTTGTATTACATTACTGCCTATAGTCATACTACTGTTTACATTCACTGTTTACATTTATTAATACGGTTTACATTTATTACTACTGTTTTACATTTATCACTAATGTTTACATTTACTGTACACCATATCTGTCAAGTCTCCCGTTTTGGCCGGGAAACTACCGTATTTTACCCCTCTTTCCCGTCGTGATCCCGAATTATTATTTTCCCGGAAATCTCCCGTATTATAATATTATTAAAAAAAAAAAAAAAACACATTCCGGTGCCTCTGTCACTAGCCTCGCGAGAACTGCCACCTGCAGTCGCCTCGGTGGCAGTTCTCGCAATGTTACTGCTGGCAGCGGGGAACACAAACCCGGAAAAACACAGAGATGGATGTAACAAGATGTAACGAGAGAGAAGGCGTCCTGCCAAAAAAGTTAAGACTTCGTTTAAAAATGTTGAAAAATGGGACAGCGAATTTACTTTCCTAAAGTTTATTACGCGTTTTTTAAGATTTGTAACTGCGACTTTAGTGTCTCTCTCTCATGGGGGAAGGAACGATGTCCGTCAGCATGAGAAATCCGTCAAGCACAAAGGTAAGCCTGTCAGATTGTGATCACATAACTGGTTTGAAAGAGGCTGATAGGTAGTTATTTTAGATTTCTTGTAAACCTGTCTTAAAATGTAAGGGGTCCTGGACTTTGCAGGGGTCTGCAACCTGAGGCTCTGGAGCCACATGCAGCTCTTTGGTCCCTCAGCAGTGGCTCTTCCAAGCTTTGATCAAAACTAACTTTAAACTGAATTTTATTTGTTCTTATAACAACAAAAAGGGCTAGTTTTAGCAGTTTTTCCTGTCATTTCCTTTGCAAATGTGTGAATACTAGAACTAATAGAAGGAGTAAAACATAAGTTAACTTTATTTATTTGAAGTAGGATATTTAATTTTTCCACAATTAAAATAATTTACCTAGACCTGCATAGTTTATTATTTTATTTTTTAATTGGGAAAGATCACATTATTTTTCCTTCTTTATGATAATCTGGTCTTTTTTAGTCTAAAATGTAAAAATATCAACAAATCATTAGATATTTTCAGCTTTGCAATGGCCAGAAAACTACAGGTCAGAAAATTGTCCTTTAACAAACTTAAAGTGGTCTGTGGGCCACCAGTTGAGAATCCCAGTTGTAGCAGGTATTGTGGCTCCGGAAACGTTTAATTGTGAACAAAGGGGCAGAAATGGCTCTTTTGATCATAAAGGTTGCAGATCCCTGGGCTAGTGGGATGGCTCGGCGTACCCGGCAGAAAATTTCCCTTATTTTTAAATCCAAAACTTGACAGGTATGCTGTACACTACTTTTATATATACACTACTGCTGATAGATATACAGTATTCTCTGACTAGCCCTATCTAAGGATGCCAATGTGCCTTATGTGCCTTACTGCATATGCCACTTTGCCTCTATACCAACATCAACTACCTCATACATATACTGTGTACATTAACTCATATGCTGCTGTGCCACTCTTTGCAAATGTCAATGCTAGAACCTTCAGTTTATTTTATAGATATACTTTTTATACTTTTTATACTACTATGCAAAAACTCAGGACAGTATTACACTTTTATTATTTCATTTTATGCTTATGTTCATTGGGTGTTTGGTGTTTTAGGGGTGTTTGGTGTTTCAGTGTTGGTGTAAATTTTCATACTTTTATACTACTATGAAAAAACTCAGGACAGTGTTACACTTTTACTATTTTATGCTTATGTTTATTAAATGTTTTAGTGTTTAGTGTTTAGATGGTTACTGTTGCACCGAGGGACTGAGAGAAACGCAATTTCAATCCTGTGTATGTCCTGTACATATTGCAGTTCTGACAATAAAGTTGACTTTGACTTTGACTTCTACATTTTGATGCTCCTCAACCTCCGTCCTGAGGGAAGTTGGGCAAAGAGTGAGTGTGCTGGGTGAGTGGGGTCTTTCATGATGCAGGTGGCTCTTTTCCTGCATCTGGAGGTGTAAATGTCTGTGATAGTGCAGCCTTCACCCCTCTCTGTAGAGCTTTTCTCTCTGCCACTGTCCAGGTCCTACTGGGGCAAAACAAGCCAAAAACAATAACTTCCATCAGGCCTGACATTTGGCTCGAAGTGTTTGTGCTGGTATGTGTCACGATCGGCGGGGTGTGTGAGGGATTGAGTCCAATGTTGCAGACAGCAGACTCACAGAGGCACGAGTAAGAAACAATAAACTTTAATGAGACAAATCAAAATACTGACGTGGCAGTAGAACATGAAACAAACTCCAGGACTAAACTAAAACTGTGGCTTTAAAGCTCAAACTGTGGCTGGATTACTAGAACTCAAAACTAAAGAGACGTACTCACAGACCAGGGAGCTGAAGCGCAGCAGATACACGTCACGACACACCAGGGGAAATGGACGAATGACCCGACAACATAACTGACTGCAGACAGAGTATATATACACACAGACAAGACAGGAAGTAACGACACGCACCTGGGAATAATTTAACAGAACAAGGCTGACTCTGAACATGGGGGAAACAAGGGTGACAGAACTCTAGGTTGAACTAATAATAAACAAACATGTGGACTACATTAAAAGGGGACCTAAACACATGTAGACTACACCAGAAGGTTGAACTAATAATAAAACAAACATGTGAACTAAATATGAAGACTGACTGAACTAAACTGAGACATGCAGCCTAAACTAGACGGGGACTTAACCATGAAGACTAAACCAGAAGGGGACCTAAGGGAAACATGCAGACTGAACTAGACGGGGACCTAAAATAAACATGAAGATTAAACAAGAATAAACACGAAGACAAGACCAACAGTAAGGAGCCATAAACACGAAGACAAGACCAACAGGAAGGAGCCATCCTTACAGTACCCCCCCCTCAAGGACGCCCCCTGGCGTCCCCAAAGAACACCCCCCCCCAAAAAAAACAGGGCGGGCGGAGGGAGGAAACGCAGGGACGGCGGGCACGAGAAAACACAAGGACAAGGGACAAAACACAAGGACAACAAACCAAACACCTACAGGAACGGGACAAATGCAAAACATAAAAGGCTAAACCTACAAAACCAACAAATGTCCAAACATCGAAGCCAGGACATCGACCTCGGGCAAGGACCCCTCAGGCGACCGACCGGGAGACAGTCCAATGCGCAGGACCCAGTCTGGAGGACGACTGGGAGACCGTCCACTGCGCAGAACCCCGTCCGGCGGACGACCGGGAGACCAACCATCCAGCAGAGACACAACAGACGAGCGACCCGGGGCCCGACCATCGAGCTTCCGTAGGAGACGAGGCCGCAGGACAGCCGAAGACGAGAGCGGGACCCTCCGGGGCCCACCCAGAACAGGAGCCCCATCATGCGGCGCAGCGGCGCCAAGCAGTGAAACGGCAGCTGTCCCTACGAGCGTGGAGGAGATGTCCACATCGAAGTCCACATCGAAGTAGAGACCCACCAACGGTGTGGAGACCTCTGGCCGCGAGACCTCTGGCTGCGAGACCTCTTGGGAGGAGTCCTCCAGGACCCTCCCGGAGCAGGAAACGTGAGAGGTTCCCTCCAGGGACCCCTCGAGGCAGGAAACGTGAAGGGTTCCCTCCAGGGACCCCTCGAGGCAGGAAACGTGAAGGGTTCCCTCCAGGGACCCCTTGAGGCAGGAAACGTGAAGGGTTCCCTCCAGGGACCCCTCTGGACTAGAGACGTGAGGGGTTCCCTCCTGAGACCCCTCCGGACCGGAGACGTGAGGGGCTCTCTCCTGAGACCCCTCTGGACCGGAGACGTGAGGGGCTCTCTCCTGAGACCCCTCTGGACCGGAGACGTGAGGGGCTCTCTCCTGAGACCCCTCTGGACCGGAGACGTGAGGGGCTCTCTCCTGAGACCCCTCTGGACCGGAGACGTGAGGGGCTCTCTCCTGAGACCCCTCTGGACCGGAGACGTGAGGGGCTCTCTCCTGAGACCCCTCTGGACCGGAGACGTGAGGGGCTCTCTCCTGAGACCCCTCTGGACTGGAGACGTGAGGGGCTCTCTCCTGAGACCCCTCTGGACTGGAGACGTGAGGGGCTCTCTCCTGAGACCCCTCTGGACTGGAGACGTGAGGGGCTCTCTCCTGAGACCCCTCTGGACTGGAGACGTGAGGGGCTCTCTCCTGAGACCCCTCTGGACTGGAGACGTGAGGGGCTCTCACCTGAGACCCCTCTGGACTGGAGACGTGAGGGGCTCTCACCTGAGACCCCTCTGGACTGGAACGTGAGGGGCTCTCACCTGAGACCCCTCTGGACTGGAGACGTGAGGGGCTCTCACCTGAGACCCCTCTGGAATGGAAACGTGAGGGGCTCTCTCCTGAGACCCCTCTGGACTGGAAACGTGAGGGGCTCTCTCCTGAGACCCCTCTGGACAGGAAACGTGAGGGGCTCTCTCCTGAGACCCCTCTGTAGACGTGGAGGCGTCTGCGGTGCGGAGACCCTCTGTAGACGTGGAGGCGTCTGCGGTGCGGAGACCCTCTGTAGACGTAGAGGCGTCTGCGGTGCGGAGACCCTCTGTAGACGTAGAGGCGTCGGCGGCGCTGGGACCCTCAGGAGACGTAGAGGCGTCGGCGGCGCTGGGACCCTCAGGAGACGTAGAGGCGTCGGCGGCGCTGGGACCCTCAGGAGACGTAGAGGCGTCGGCGGCGCTGGGACCCTCAGGAGACGTAGAGGCGTCGGCGGCGCTGGGACCCTCAGGAGACGTAGAGGCGTCGGCGGCGCTGGGACCCTCAGGAGACGTAGAGGCGTCGGCGGCGCTGGGACCGGACCCTCTGGAGCCGGAGGCGGCAGGGCAGCGCCCTCTGGAGCCGGAGGCGGCAGGGCAGCGCCCTCTGGAGCCGGAGGCGGCAGGGCAGCGCCCTCTGGAGCCGGAGGCGGCAGGGCAGCGCCCTCTGGAGCCGGAGGCGGCAGGGCAGCGCCCTCTGGAGCCAGAGGCGGCAGGGTAGCGCCCTCTGGAGCCGGAAGCGGCAGGGCAGCGCCCTCTGGAGCCGGAGGCGGCAGGGCAGCGCCCTCAGGAGCCGGAGGCGGCAGGGCAGCGCCCTCTGGAGCCGGAGGCGGCAGGGTAGCGCCCTCTGGAGCCGGAAGGGTAGCGCCCTCTAGAGCCGGAGGCAGGACGGCAGCGCCCTCTGGAGCCGGAGGCAGGACGGCAGCGCCCTCTGGAGCCGGAGGCAGGACGGCAGCGCCCTCTGGAGCCGGAGGCAGGACGGCAGCGCCCTCTGGAGCCGGAGGCAGGACGGCAGCGCCCTCTGGAGCCGGAGGCAGGACGACAGCGCCCTCTGGAGCCGGAGGCAGGACGACAGCGCCCTCTGGAGCCGGAGGCAGGACGACAGCGCCCCCTGTGGTCGATGCGGAGGCAGGACCCTCCGTGGATGGTGTGGATGCAACGCCCTCTGTAGGCGATGCAGAAGCAGGACCTGTAGGTGCAGCACCCCCTGGTGCCATCGGCAGGATAGCACCCTCTGGTGCCGCAACGCCCTCTGTAGGCGATGCAGAAGCAGGGCCTGTAGGTGCAGCACCCCCTGATGGTGAAGAGAAGTCTGCTGTAATGTTTATAATGGCAGCGCCCTCTGGAGATATGGCTACAACGCCCTCTGAGGATAATGGAGAGACATCTGCACCCTCCACAGATGCCAGTGGTGCAACTTCCTCTATCAGTGCTGGAACCTCAGCACCCTCAGTTGGTGCAGGGACGTCAGCACCTTCAACAGGGGTCCTGGGAACAGTGCCCTCTGTTGCTGCAAAGCACGCAGCGTCAGCGCCCTCTGTGGAGGCTGGAGTGAAAGCACACTTTAAAACAATTGCTTCATCTTTCAGAGCTTTAGCCAATGTCAACATCTGAGTGAGGCCTGGGTTGGATATTAAACAAGTACTTTTATTGATTATGTGTTCGATAATGGAATAAGTCTTATATTTATAATGTGGGTCCAGGTTATTGACAGCAGCGTAAAACAGTCTTTCTATCTGCTGTAGAATGTGTGTGGCCTCCTCCGATCTTTCTATCACAGCGACCCCTGTGGTCGATGAGTGATTAGGCAGCATTATGTGAGGAGGCTTCCTCTCGGTTGTGCGTCGTGCAGGGGACTCCGTGTCCCCTGCAGACGCGTTGTGGGGACAACCCCCCCTCAAAGCACGTCCCACCCGAGACGTCACAGAGCGAGGGCACCCCTCCCCCAGCGAAATCCCCCCAGGCTCTTCAGACAGCGTGGGAGAAACGGAGGGGGAACCGGGCTGAAACCCGGAAACGTGTGTCTTTGCCGGTCGCCGCCTCCTTCGGCGACGCCGTGTTTCAGAAACTGGATCGGAACCGGATTCTGGGCCTGATTCGTCTTCGGACGCTTCCCACAGGGAAATGGCTCGCACAGGAGGGAAGGAGGAAAACTGTGTGGAGCGGCCATTTCCGCGTCTTCCTCTTGCTCGTTCCTCAACCAAGAGCGGAGACGGAAGTTCTTCGTGCGCAGGTACGTGGTAGCTCACGCCGCTCACGTGTATGACGGCTGCTCCTGCCGTCATCTTCTGCCCCTGATGAGAATGTGTGTTTATCTGTCTGCTGGACTCAGGGATGGTCGGGTCATATTCTGTCACGATTGGCGGGGTGTGTGAGGGATTGAGTCCAATGTTGCAGACAGCAGACTCACAGAGGCACGAGTAAGAAACAATAAACTTTAATGAGACAAATCAAAATACTGACGTGGCAGTAGAACATGAAACAAACTCCAGGACTAAACTAAAACTGTGGCTTTAAAGCTCAAACTGTGGCTGGATTACTAGAACTCAAAACTAAAGAGACGTACTCACAGACCAGGGAGCTGAAGCGCAGCAGATACACGTCACGACACACCAGGGGAAATGGACGAATGACCCGACAACATAACTGACTGCAGACAGAGTATATATACACACAGACAAGACAGGAAGTAACGACACGCACCTGGGAATAATTTAACAGAACAAGGCTGACTCTGAACATGGGGGAAACAAGGGTGACAGAACTCTAGGTTGAACTAATAATAAACAAACATGTGGACTACATTAAAAGGGGACCTAAACACATGTAGACTACACCAGAAGGTTGAACTAATAATAAAACAAACATGTGAACTAAATATGAAGACTGACTGAACTAAACTGAGACATGCAGCCTAAACTAGACGGGGACTTAACCATGAAGACTAAACCAGAAGGGGACCTAAGGGAAACATGCAGACTGAACTAGACGGGGACCTAAAATAAACATGAAGATTAAACAAGAATAAACACGAAGACAAGACCAACAGTAAGGAGCCATAAACACGAAGACAAGACCAACAGGAAGGAGCCATCCTTACAGTATGTTAAATTTGATTTTAGACTAACTTCATAGTGTGTATTATGGCCAGATATATTTACTTTGGCTTCATCTGTCTAAAATGCATTGTTCCAGAAGTTTGTGGTTCATTCTGAAGCAACGTTCCATACTTAAGTTGTGCTAAAATACATTTTTTTAAGAGAATAGAGATTTCTCATGGCAACCCTCTCAAAGCCACACTTGGTTGGTTCAGCACTCTTGGTGCTTTGCAGTTTTTTTGTGTGTAGCCCAGTTTGAACTGTGCTATATAGTACAAACTAAAGTATTAAACTAAGTTCATATAAATAAATAAAAACATGTTTATGTGATAAAAGTGGAATAAATTTAAAATATACAAAACTCTTTCTTGTCATATCATTTTAAAACAGTTCATATTTGGTAAAGAAAATCTAGTTACAGACTGAAACAGGCAGTTGTCATTTTTACTATGTTCCTCGAATGCCACATAAAAAATTGTTTGAAGCGTACAGCACATGGTGCCACATGGCAAACTCACAACCTACTCTTTGATTTGTGCTAAGTGTCAGTCTTGTTCAGTTTTGTTTTGCATTGGATAAGCATTTTATTTTGCCCAATCAGATGGGAGTGGGCGGGATTAATGTTACGCTGCATGAAATGTAGGACTGTGAAGAGCAGACCAGCCAGAGCGCACAGCAACACAGACATGGGACAACAACAGAATATAGCTATCCATTACAATGGTTAATGCAGACCTGCCGAATGTAGAAGACTTTAAGAAGCATATGAAAGTGGACCAGGAGCTAATCTTTTGG
Source organism: Garcialebias charrua (assembly GCA_038048925.1). Taxonomy (NCBI): domain Eukaryota; kingdom Metazoa; phylum Chordata; class Actinopteri; order Cyprinodontiformes; family Rivulidae; genus Garcialebias; species Garcialebias charrua. The sequence continues at coordinate 62,352 of JBBPBX010004051.1, forward strand.
ACCTGTTGGACAACTAGAAGTTCCCCATTCAGCCGTTTGGATTCCCACCATTGAGGGTTGTTGCCAGGAAGGGTCTCAGTGTTCGTGTGACATCACCTGCCTTCTTACCTTACTCAGTGCCACATTAAAGGGATCTCCACATCTACCCTTTCCCAATCCAATCTCAAACTATAACGGATTTGTGAGTACAAAACTAAACCAATTGCACATTCTTTTTATTTTATTTGCTCATAGTGAGCGAACAAGCCGTTTGTTTTTAGCTCCCACACACCCAAGCATCGATTCAGGCTTGAAGCGGGTTATTTGGGGGTTGAATTTTATGTTTTGAAAGTTGTCGTTTTGTTTAATTTTATGTGAAGAAAATTAAGTTCTTGGTAAATTAAACAAAACGTTGTTGAAGCCACATGTCTTCATGTTAGATAAATAAAACGAGGAAACCTTCTTCTTGCCAGCAAGGAGGATTTTTAATAAGTTAAGATGGAAACAGTGCAGCCGACAGTCCACACCAAATCTGACTCAAAATAGCAATGCAGTTTCTTTTATACTTATATCTGATGTCATAACTTATGTAAATAAAGGGGTCTGTTTCCCGTCAGAGGGATGGGAGTTCGCACGTACACATTCAATACACAAACAGTACTGGTTATAACAAGGAGGGTGTATTTCCCGTCAGTAATGGGAGCTTCGCCCAAACACAAACAGTTCTTCCCGTCAGAGGATAATAGTTTATACAATGAAGATTAATGACATTGTTTTTCTACCAGATGTTCTTTGAACTTCTGACCTGAACTTATTTGTACTGAGAGTGCAGCCAAAACCTACAATCCTCCCTTTTTGAGATAAATCTCAAACTAAGGCTAAATAATTTCTACTTTTTCAGTGTCACATGAATAATAATAGTGAAGTCAACAAAATTAAACATAATACCATTAAATGTGGCATTATATACTACATTACATTATATACTAGCTCAGTTAGTAGAGCATGAGACTCTTAATCTCAGGGTCATGGGTTCGAGCCCCACGTTGGGCGCCAACTGTTGAAGCCACATGTCTTCATGTTAGATAAATAAAACGAGGAAAACTTCTTCTTACAAGCAAGGAGGGATTTTTAATAAGTTAAGATGGAAACAGTGCAGCCGACAGTCCACACCAAATCTGACTCAAAATAGCAATGCAGTTTCTTTTATACTTATATCTGATGTCATAACTTACGTAAATTAAGGGTCTGTTTCCCGTCAGAGGGATGGGAGTTTGCACGTACACATACAATACACAAAGAGTACTGGTTATAACAAGGAGGGTGTATTTCCCGTCAGTAATGGGAGCTTCGCCCAAACACAAACAGTTCTTCCCGTCAGAGGATAATAGTTTACACAATGAAGATTAATGAGATTGTTTTTCTACCAGATGTTCTTTGAACTTCTGACCTGAATTTATTTGCACTGAGAGTGCAGCCAAAACCTACAATGTAAAGTCATAATTCCCTGCTATGTGGAGGCACCGCCATTAAACTAAATATAAACAGTAAGTTGTATCTCCTGTAAACTGTTAGTACGGCTATCTTTAAAATAATGTTCCTGGGGCCCTGTCCAATGTACTACATTTCAGTCTAACCTACTGGTTAATATTTTAGCTACGTGGTACAGGCCTACATGTGTTTTCAATTTGTCTTAGCATTTGAACTCCGTGACCTTTGAGTACATTTTCTGGGAATTCATTCCTGGGAAGATTGATAACTATTTTAAATATTTCACACTTTTGAAAAATACTTACCATAATACTACAAAAGGGTGGGTTCTAATTAGTTTGGAAATGATCCTTACCTTTTCCACATTAATAGGCAGCATCATCTGTTTCTCTAAAGTCATTGATGTTGTCCTTCTCCTTTGCATTGTTTTAACATGCACATGTGGTGCCAAAACTCCTGCTTTTAAATAAATGGGCACACTTTGGATCAGATAATGTAATTAATTTGATCAGCAGCCACTGTCTGCTTTCTTTTTGTCTTAAATCCAATGGAAGGAGCCAGGGTAGGGTGGTTTGGCTTCTTGTTTTTCTGTAGATAAAGTCATGATGGCATTTGTTGTATGTTTTTTAGTCACATGATGTTTTATTGGAATAATTTTTGAGACTGGTAAATTCCAGATCCTTTTGTCCAGATAGTTAAAACCCTGGAATAGAAAAAAAGACTGAACTCTCTTTTTCACATGGCTGTACTTTTAAGTGGCTCCTCACTTTTAAAACTTGTTTTTCAATAAAATCAGAACAAGCACTCAATACAAAAACAACTGGACTTTATTTATTGCAGAAAACGTTTCACCCTTTATCCAAAGGGCTTTTTCAATTCATCTGTGAGACAGAGAAGTTTTATACAGGCTGACATGCCACGCACCAACATGTAAATTGGAAGCTGAAATAACATCCACACATACCTGAGATAACATACCAATTCTATGTAAATTGACAAAACAACACATCACAGCTTAACAGTAGGGGGTTTGTTAAGGTCTTTGTTACTCTCATTCACAGAAGCAGCTACTCTGTTCTCAACAGGTGTGAACTGTCTTGGAATCAGATTTAAAGCTGCATTATATGTCTTTGAAAGTTGAAACCTGAGGCCCCCCCTCGGTTAAGAGAAGGCTTTTCCCTTTTAACATACACAGCTTCTTTCACCCCCCTCTCAAACCATCTGTGCTCTCTGTCCAAAATGTGCACATTCTGGTCCTCAAAAGAGTGTCCCTTGTCCGTGAGGTGGAGGTGAACAGCTGAGTTTTGTCCAGAAGAGGTGGCTCTCCTATGTTGGGACATTCGTCTGTGAACAGGCTGTTTAGTTTCTCCAATGTAGAGATCTGGACAGTCCTCACTGCACTGGACTGCATAAACTACACCACTCTGTTTGTGTGTAGGTGTTTTGTCCTTAGGGTGCACCAGTCCTGCCCCAAGTGGAGGAGTTTAAGTATCTCGGGGTCTTGTTCACGAATGAGGGAAAACTGGAGCATGAGATTGATAGGCGGATAGGTGCAGCGTCCGCAGTGAAGCGGGCGCTGTACCGGTCTGTCGTGGTGAAGAGAGAGCTGAGTCGAAAGGCAAAGCTCTCAATTTACCGATCGATCTACGTTCCCACCCTCATCTATGGTCATGAGCTTTGGGTTGTGACCGAAAGAACGAGATCTCGGATACAAGCGGCTGAAATGAGTTTTCTCCGCAGGGTGTCTGGACTCTCCCTTAGAGATAGGGTGAGAAGCTCAGTCATCCGGGAGGGACTCGGAGTAGAGCCGCTGCTTCTCCACATCGAGAGGAGCCAGTTGAGGTGGCTCGGGCATCTGGTTAGGATGCCTCCTGGACGCCTCCCTGGTGAGGTGTTCCGGGCATGTCCCACCGGGAGGAGACCCAGAGGAAGACCCAGGACACGCTGGAGGGACTATGTTTCTCGGCTGGCCTGGGAACGCCTTGGGATTCCCCCAGAGGAGCTGCTCCATGTGGCTGGGGAGAGGGAAGTCTGGGCCTCCCTACTTAGGCTGCTACCCCCGCGACCCGACCCCGGATAAGCGGATGAAAATGGATGGATGGATGGATGTGGATGGGTGCACCAGCCTCTGTCTGAGAGTCCTGCTGGGTTTGAAATGTACTGGGATGTTGTGTTTGCTGAAAATCCTTCTGAAATTCTCTGATAGTCCAGCAACATAAGGGATGACAATGTTTTTTCGTCTGTTGTCCTTTTTCTGATAATATATTGTTTTTCAATAGAAACAAGAGCTTTGGTGTTCAATTGCCCATGTCTTGCCCAAAATGAATTTAAATAAACTCAACCAGTTTAATAGCTATTGTTTTTGTCACAACAGGCTAGGGTCAACTTGGGATTAGTTTAAATTGATTTCTTCACTGTGTGAGCCAACAGGTTATCTCTCTCATCTCACTTTGAATATAACAAAATTAACACACACTCCTTTGCTACACTGAGTTCTTTAAGAGAACAAAATATTTTAGTCGACATGTTGAAAAATCTCACTCTACAATCCTCACAACAATCCTGTAAATGGACAAGAAAAGTGATGGACTCACCAGGACTTCATCATTCATCTCATGAGAGCTTCAGTGACCACAACTCTTGTCAGAAGAACAACTATGATGGAAACAGCTGTGAACATGAACTACCACTGATAAATGGCCTGTCACTTGTCCCTCAGCACCAACACTTTGAAGCAGCTTCATCATCACTAACAGGAGCTATAGTCAGCATATAAAGGTCACAGGTAGCTTCATGTGTGGTATAAATTTATTTCAGCTCTGTCACCACTCTCCATGACTTTTCTGATTTCCATTAATGTGTGTCTTCTGTGTTTGCTTTGGAGCAGGTTTCACTCGAGAGTTTTAAGAATGCAATGGTAACCTTGAGTCACCATGAACGATAATCGATTTTATTCATGCATCACAGAGATGCACAGAGAGCAGGGCGTGTTTTTGTTCTCACCCTCTTGTCCTAACTGTTTGACAGATACTGCGATGATTCTACCAGTTGAAGGAAACATGAGGGAGACCCTATATATTGTGTCTTTAAACACATATAGTGCCACCCAGATGTAACTAAAGGATTTTAACAGGGGTCAGTATTAATACTGACCTCTTTATCCTTAATTAACTTACTTATTCAGATTGAATAGTAATTTCACGGATTCTTTTCTTTTTCAGTTTACCCAATATTTCTGTGATCTTTATGATGGATAAATAAACAGCTATAGAGTGACAATGGACACGTTAACTTAGCTTGATATGTCAAAGAGACACTATCATTTATTTAAAATGAATCAACTAAATTAACACCATTACACTTGATTGACATGATTTCACTTTCTTTCAATTTAAATACGTCAGCACACTTAAATTTAACACAGCAGACTTCAATACTGGATGTTGAACATATTTAGTCTGTGGGCTCTTCAGCTTAAAGTAGTTTCCAGCTTAGATTGAGAGAAAAAGATAGGAGGAAGATGGGAGATGGTTTAAAGGAAATTATCTTGAGCATGATACCAAAAGTGACACTTCCATCCGACTTCTGCTAAAATCCAGGTACGTTTTGTAAACAGCTCTTTACCTTTCGACGACGAGTCTGATAAAGAAATGACACCAGCCTTCAGATGCACAGAGTCCTTTAGTCCCAGCACGTCCAAAACTGGTTCTAGTTTACGTTTCAACGTCTCCTGGTTCCCGCTTGGTCATCAGAGAATATGTCAGCTCCTGGCCTCTGACTTCAAGATAAACTTATTCCAGGAAGGAATAAACAAAGTTTTGAGCTCACGCTCGTTCGAAGTGGACCCATAACAACATGTTATCAGTCCCAGCTGGATGACGAGTCCTTAGCGCGTGACTGGTGGTCATTCAGCTCTTTGGGAAGGTTCACATCTCTTTTGAAGCTCCCAGCAAACTCTTCAGGAACTTTCTCGTTCCTTCCAAACTCTGAAGCGTTTCAGCAAAACTTAGGACTTAAAGCAGGATCAATCGAGGAGTTCACTTGTCTTATCGCGACCCAAGGTTACAGCCAGCAGCAGAGGGAAATGTTTAGGAACAGACAGAGAAAGCTGGAGCCCTGCTCATGAAAACAACGGATTAGCTGTCTTCTGACTTTCTAAACAAAACCGTCCGGTCTCTCTGACCCGAGACTTCACCTTTAACACAGCAGTGAACACAGTTTAACTCTTACAGAATAACACAGCTTAAAAGCACACATCATGAGAATGACAAAAGTTATTCTTTTGATCACATCAGCCTAAAATCAAAGATAGAAATAGTCTATTTTAGTGACTATGTTCTCAGATTACAGCTAAATGAATGATCTTGTAGTAAATGTCTTGCTTTACTGAGAGGTCAGTAAAGGTCATCTCTGGAACAGTTCAAAAACCTTAGTTTGACCCTGGGTAGGTTCACTACACAGTCCCAATCATTCCAGGTGTTCCCACTCTGTCTCTGTATTTAGTCTGTGTGTTTCACTCCCATGGGATCCAGACATTAACTAACGAACCCTTCCATGGTGTTATGATCTGATCTGATCTTTGTCTCTTCAAAATAAGTTCTTGCTGCCCCATCAGCACTTCTGTTTTTGTTATTTCTAGAGGTGGAAGTAATGAATTACAAATACTCACATTACTGTAATTAGATTTTTTTTTTGTGGGGGGGGGGTACTTGTACTTTTATGAGTACAGGAAGCCCTCGAGTTACGTCAGGGATTGGGACCTACGAGTGTGACTTAGGTCGATGTTGTCGTACCTCGCGGACCAAAAACACCTGCCTGTCGTAGGTCCGCGTTTCTGACATAGGTCGCGGCTATACCGCTAACGGAGCGCCGCACACATATTTAACGGC
>JBBPBX010004052.1:0-60704 GCA_038048925.1 Garcialebias charrua
TACCCAAAAGCATAACAAATTTATTCAGGTCCAAAGTCATTACACTGGATGGGTTCTGTCCCCCTCCCCACAAAACTACAGAGGAGGAACAATTTCACCTGCTCTGCCTAGTACGCGCGCTCAGGTGTTATGTGACACGCACAACCGCGGTGCGTAAATCCGATCAGTTGTTCGTACATTTCAGGGAACGATCACAGAGTCAGCCTTTATCTTCCCAGCGTTTGTCACATTGGTTATGTGAAACTATTTCACATGCCTATAGTTCTTCTGGTCTTCAACCACTTGAAGGACTCAGGACTCACTCCACCAGGGGGATTTCAACCTCTACAGCTTTGCACAGAGGGGTGTCTGTGCAGGACATCTGCTCTGCGGCCTCATGGTCATCACCTAACCCCTTCATCCGTTTTTATTTACGAGATGTCTCCAGCTCTTCACTGACACATTCAGTTCTCAGAGTTATGTCAGAGTGATTTTTCACAGTCAAACAACTATAAAAAATAAAATTAAAATAAGAAAGGAAAACAACAAGAAAAATAACAAACGATAAAAACAACACAGCCTTGTTCTGTCATGGGTGTTGTTTTGTACAATTATTCCTTCAAACAAGAAAAATCCTTCTTCCTCATTGGAAATGTTTCCTTTTCTTATTCCTCTATTGTCTGATATGAATAAACATTCCTTCAGCTAAGATCAGACACAGAGGTTGCAAACCTGTAAGCCAGTAAGCATCAGATGCATGGATCAATGGTGCGTGATTACGCTTGAATAAAGAATGAGGTTTAGGCGGATGTCAGGGTGTTTTTTTATGGTTCTCAGACAGACCCAGTGAGGCATGGACCATATCCTGCTCCGCCCTTTAAACCCAATAGCGACAGCTTTTAAAGGGCGTAGCTTACTTTGTACACGAAATAGAACGTTGGTTACGTATTGTAACCCCAGATTCTGAGTGTAAGCGTAACCCTTTAAAACCTGGGCCTCACTGACTCTCAAATGGCTGAAGAAAAGAATACGCCTTTGGGAGTCAAGCTCTGGTTCAGATGCAATTTATAGCGGACCGGGTGGGGCCCACACAACAGGTGGGCGTGGACTAGAAGTTTTCAGTGTTCGGCGCACGGGTAAACCCAATAGTGACAACTTTTAAAGGGGATAGCTTACACTCATAGAATCTGTGGTTACAATACGTAACCAATGTTCTTGTGCTATGGATCCATGGATCCTCCTCTGCTCCCAGACGTGGGACGGTTCCACTAATCTAACAGCTGCACTAACATTCTGTTTAACGGTTTCACTGTCTTTGAAAATCTTTAAATTCAAGTTTGCTAATATTTTTTGGGAGAGTTCTCTGCACTAAAAACATACAGAAGGATGGGAAGCTCAATTATCCTGCAAGCAGTAAATACTGTACAATTGAATGTAAAAGTTGTAATTGTTTAGTCACAACATGTCCTGCTCACCTTTAACACCCAGCTGTCTGTAACAATAAACCTGGCTCCAGGCACTCCTGTTGCAAACTTGTCTATTCTTCTGAACTCTGTGTTGATGCTGACTGCCACAGCGCCCCAGCTGGGAAAAGATGGTCTTACATAAGCCTGCAGAGTCCTGCTTATAGGATGATTGTGCCAGCACCAAGAGGACCAGTACATGACCAGCAGCCAGCTGGACAAGTGGAGGCAGAGAGAGAGAAGAAGAAATGCTCTCCAGCCATCACTCACCTGCTGAAACAAAGCAGAAGAGCTGAGATATTTAAAAAAAAAAAAAAACAGCCAAGAACTACAGCCACAAGCTTCACCTGGAAAAGAAGCGGATCTACAGGCATGTCATTTACTGTCTGGCTTTTCATCATTAATGATGCCACAAGAACATTTACACAAACACTGTGAAGAAGGAGAACTGAGACCTCTCTCAAGGAGCTACAAGCTTCAGCAGGTGAGATGCAGACTGAGCATACAGCAACTGTTGCCAGAGTTCCTCACCAGTCTGAGCTTTATGGGAGAGTGACAGAGAACTGCTGAAGAAAGCTCAGATTAAATCTCGACCAGAGTTTGTCTAAAACAATCGAGACAAACTCCAGGTGAGATTATTTTCATCAGGATGACAGTAATAAAACAGTATACATGTAGTTATTATAGACACTATAGATGAAGCCAGGAACTGGACTGAAAATGAGAAAACAGCTAAGTTCTCAACAAAAAAATACTTTTAAAGACCTTTAGAAAGCCTAAGAATTTTTATAAAATAAATAATAGTGAGAATAATAAACATGAACACTTATTTAAAAGATGACAGCGGTTTGTTTTCTTGAATTAAAAAAGGATAACTTTAGTTTGTTCACAGTACTGTAGATAAAAACAGCTGAAATGAATCCCTCATGAGAAAACCTGCAGGAAGTCTGAGGGACACTCTCAGCATTGTGGGCCTCATTGTTCAAATGGAAAAAATTTAAGAGATAAAAGTCTAAGCTTTAACATAGATCAACCGTGATTTACATTTTATTAAAAATATATATATATCTGGCAAACTGTACATTAAATAACTTTCATTTTATAGTGCAGACTGTTGAACCCAAAAATTATCACGTGCATAAAAGTTCTGTGAAAGTGTCAAAATACATTCAACCCAAAGGGGTTTACAGGTGCAGGTCATAAAATGAGAATATCATGAAAAAGTTGATTTATTTCAGTAATTCCATTCAAAAAGTGAAACTTGTATACAGTATTATATTCATTCATTACACACAGACTGATACATTTCAAATGTTTATTTCTTTTAATGTTGATGATTATAACTGACAACTAATGAAAACCCCTAATTTAATATATCAGAAAATTAGAATATTACTCAAAACCAATAAAAAAAATGATTTTTAGAAATGTTGGCCACCTGAAAAGTATGAACATGAAAGTATGAGCATGTGCAGCATCAATACTGTTGGTTTGGGTTGTTGAACTTGAAAAAACTTTAATTGTTTACAGTGTGTTATCAAAGAATGCGGGAAAATAATAGGGATTCAAATGAATGACATTATGGATCTTTTTAAGTCTAGATCTATATCCAAAGCTAAAAAAATATTTGCAGATCCCACTCATCCTCTACATGCTCAGTTCAATCTTCTGCCTTCAGGCAGAAGGCAAAGGAGATGATAATCGATTTCAGGAAAAATTCTTCAGTAACAGCTCCCGTGGTCATTGACGGTGAAGTTGTGGAGGTAGTGCAACAATATAAATACCTGGGAACTGTTTTCGATGATAAATTGACCTTTGACCTTCACGTGAATGCACTTTGCAAAAAGGCCCACCAGAGGATGTATTTTTATCGGAAGCTTTGTGGTTTTAATGTTGATTCAACTTTTATGAGAATGTTTTATTCATGTTTTATTGAGTCTATTTTAACCTTTTCCTTCATCTGTTGGTTTGGACTTTTGACCTGTAAGAACAAGAGCAAACTCTCGGGGATTGTCAGGATGTGCAGCAAAACTGCTGGCATAGACCTAAGGAACCTCGCAGACCTACACAAGGTGAGGTCAGTGAACAAGGCCAGGCAGATTCTGGCAAACCCTGATCACCCACTCCATGACGAGTTCAGGTTGCTTCCATCTGGACGCAGGTTTCTGCAACCCAGATGTAGAACGAACAGATTTAAAAACTCATTTATCCCAGTAGCAATCAGGTTTCTTAATGCACACTAATTTTAACACTGTTATTTTAATGTTTTATTGTCTTGTGTTTATATGTGTATGTGTGTGTAAGTGCATATGTATGTATGAAACTGTGCACACCTATTGACTGCAAATCTAATTGCCCCTCGGGGATAATAAAGGAACTTGAATCTTGAATGAATCTTGATATGGCCTACCTAGGTGTAGAACAGATTACAAAACTTCATCCCCTCAGTTATTGGATTTTTTTAAACAAAAAATAGGTTTAAAGATTATCTCCTTTTCTATGTATTCTTATCTTGAATCTTACTTAATGTTTTTAAGGTTGAACAGTTTGCTCTTATTAAGTTGTACCTTCTGAAATGTATCATGTATTTTAATCTGTAATGGAGGTACTTTTTATTCTTTTATCCTGCTTTATATTATAGTTGTATGAATGTGTTGGCTGTCTCAATACAATTTCCTGCTGTAAATGAATTGCCCCTCGGGGACCTAATAAAGTTGAAGTTGAAGTTAGTTGTTACTCCTTTTGCCTGGATTACTGCAGCAATGCAGTGTGACACTGAGTCGATCAATCTGTGGCACTGCTCAAGTGTTATGAGAGCCCAGGTTGCTCTGATAACGGCCTTCAGCTCTTCTGAATTGTTGGGTCTGGTGTATCACATCTTCCTCTTCACAATATCAGGTGAGTTTGCTGACCAGGTAAGAACAGGGATACCATGGTCTAGGGCTGGGCGATATGGACCAAAGTTAATATCTCAATTATTATTATTTTTTTTATAAATATCGCGATATACGATATATATCTTGATATTTTTTCTTTCCATAAGGTAATAACAAAAATATATTTGAGTCAAAGTTTTGTCCCAATTGTCACACAGGCACATTTATTAACAGCTATAACTGTACAAAATAAATGCCTAAACAATAAACTATTTACACATATTAAATACCGGTAGTTTATTTTTTAGACATCTATTTAAATTAAATGTATTATTAAATGTAATATTCACTCACCGGAAATCACAGATCGCTGAAGACACGCCCGGTCCTTAGCGGCTAACAAGATGGCTAACGCTGTAGCCGTCTTGTTAGCCGCTAAGGACCGTGTCTTCAGCAATATGATAAACTGCTGCTTTATTAATGTAGCGTTTCCTCTCTGTGTTCCTCTAAAGACACACAGCACAGCTAAATGAACTCTGAACCATTTCAAATAAGAAGACAGGTCTGTTGTCTAGCTGTAGCAGTGTTGCCAGGTGAGAAATGGTAGGATTATCGTACTAGAGACATAAAATTATTGTATTTTGAGGGAAATTATCGTACACCCGTCATAACCAAAATAAGTACCTGTATGCACTATAGTCACTCTATTGTTGAATAGCGTCTAACAGGCACTCACAGCTTTGTGGCGTCAGTACAGGTGGGAACCATAGACAATAATACTTATCAATGTCTGGTGGCAACTAATGAGCCCCCCACACCCTTTCTTCTTGTTTTGTTTTATGGCGGTTGGCAGACCAACTGTAAGATGTATTACCACCACCTATTGAGCTGGAGTGTGGACAGGAGATAAACAGGAAAAAACCTAATTCTGTAAATTTAATTTAATAACTCAACTACATTCTGTCTAATGAATGTAGGATTCAGGAGGAGCAGTGTGGTTTTCGTCCTGGTCGTGGAACACTGGACCAGCTCTACACCCTCAGCAGGTCCTGGAGGGTACATGGGAGTTTGCCCAACCAGTTTACATGTGCTTTGTGGACTTGGAGAAGGCATTCGACCGTGTCCCTCGGGGGGTTCTGTGGGGGGTACTCCGGGAGTATGGGGTACCAGGCCCTTTGATACGGGCTGTTAGGTCCCTGTACGACCGGTGTCAGAGCTTGGTCCGCATTGCCGGCAGTAAGTCAGGCTCGTTTCCAGTGAGAGTTGGACTCCGCCAAGGTTGCCCTTTGTCACCGATTCTGTTCATAACTTTTATGGACAGAATTTCTAGGTGCAGCCAAGGTGTTGAGAGGATCCGTTTTGGTGGCCTTAGAATCACTTCTCTGTTTTTTGCAGATGATGTGGTCCTATTGGCTTCATCAGGTCGTGATCTACAGCTTTCGCTGGAGCGGTTTGCAGCCGAGTGTGATGCGGCCGGGATGAGGATCAGTTCCTCCAAGTCCGAGGCCATGGTCTTGAGCCGGAAAAGGGTAGCATGCCCTCTCCGGGTCGGGGAGGAGGTCCTGCCCCAAGTGGAGGAGTTTAAGTATCTCGGGTCTTGTTCACAAATTAGGGAAAACTGGAGCATGAGATCCATAGGCGGATAGGTGCAACGTCCGCTAGTGCTGTGCGATATGACGATATATATCGTGGGGACGATAGAAATGTGTCTATCGTGCTACTTTCCTTCTATCGTCTCTATCGTGATAAATAAGAATAAAAAAACAACTGTCGCAAAGAAGCTTCATATTGTGGTTTTGCGAGATGACGGCGCTGCTTTATGTTTGACGCACGCGCGGGTTTGCGACACATGCTTTACGTTGTTAAACTCGAGAGCAACAGAGACGCAGGGGCATGAAGCCGGTGTCACAACAAGGAGAAACAGCTGCACAGGCAGCCCAAGAAGAAGAACTTTTACCAAAAAGAGGGGGAAGCTCACCTTGTTAGCTTCCATTATTTCGCTCCGCTGAAACTCGGAGACAAAATGGGTCCAGAGGACACGAACCCAGAGTCCAACCGAGTCCGAACTCTGGTCCAGTTAACCAATACAAAACAGACCAGAGAAACAACAGAACGGAATCAAACGCAACGTTTTCTCTTTTCTGTTTCTTGCCTTGTTTACTCCAGATTCCAGAGCGGATTTCTTCTTCGTGGGTTTTAATAGCAGCCGTTGTTTTACCGCCACCTGCAGGAAAATTTTGGACCAAAGTAGAAACTACTTTGGTCCAAATTTCCTTGTTCTTTTTGTTCACATTCTTATAATTGTAACTGTATACTGTATGTAGTAAAATAATTAAAAAATAATAATAAAAAATAAAAACTTTGGTCCAAAATTTTCCTGTACACACACACACACACACACACACACACATCATGTTGTATATATCGTGATATATATTGTTATCGTGATATAAAAAAGTCCATATCGTGATATATGATTTTTTCCATATCGCCCAGCACTAGCGTCCGCAGTGAAGCGGGCGCTGTACCGGTCTGTCGTGGTGAAGAGAGAGCTGAGTCAAAGGCAAAGCTCTCAATTTACCGATCGATCTACGTTCCCACCCTCATCTATGGTCATGAGCTTTGGGTTGTGACCGAAAGAACGAGATCTCGGATACAAGCGGCTGAAATGAGTTTTCTCCGCAGGGTGTCTGGACTCTCCCTTAGAGATAGGGTGAGAAGCTCAGTCATCCGGGAGGGACTCGGAGTAGAGCCGCTGCTTCTCCACATCGAGAGGAGCCAGTTGAGGTGGCTCGGGCATCTGGTTAGGATGCCTCCTGGACGCCTCCCTGGTGAGGTGTTCCGGGCATGTCCCACCGGGAGGAGACCCAGAGGAAGACCCAGGACACGCTGGAGGGACTATGTTTCTCGGCTGGCCTGGGAACGCCTTGGGATTCCCCCAGAGGAGCTGCTCCAAGTGGCTGGGGAGAGGGAAGTCTGGGCCTCCCTACTTAGGCTGCTACCCCCGCGACCCGACCCCGGATAAGCGGAAGAAATGGATGGATGGATGGCATTCTGTCTATTAAGTTTGTATTTTTCAAGAAAATAATAACTTGATCTTTAACTTTACTGATATCACTACTAAAAACATCCCTCATTGTAAATTTAATATTTTTAGAAATGCATTATTTCTGTTTCATACCCTGGACATTCCATGAAGACCTGTTGAACCGTTTCAGGGAGATTGCTGGTGCACTTGTCACATAGTCCTGTTGCATGTTTTCCAATTATTTTAAGAGATTTATTAAGGCCTGTGTGTCCTGTTCTAATGCGAGTAAGTCCCTGTTTCTTCCTGCTTTCCTTATACTGTATCTATATCCTACCTTTTTATGAATGTTGTGTAAATGTTTTCCTGTATCAGTAATGTCCCAGGTTTCCTGCATGATTTCTTAATATATTTCTTTATTATCATTTAACATTCAACTTTACATAAATGTTCACTCGTTTTCATCACTTGTTCTTCCAGACCACACGGCTCTGCTTCTTCTTATTTTCTAACTCATGGGGCGGGCGCAGCGGACAATTCAGCCAATCATGGTCGTTGTTCTGAGGCAAATGCATGCACGTCACTTTTAGGTCACATTTAGAAAAGCACTATTGGCTGGAATTTCAAGATGCCTTCAAGGTTCACAAAAAAACTCTGACAGACAGTTGCGACTGGCTGATGGCAACCGATTACAACTACACATTCAAGGAACGGTCAAATTATCGTATTTTTGGCCTTTTTGGGAATTATTGATCGTACATCGTACAGAGGGCAAAATCGTTGTACAAATACGATAATTATCGTACATCTGGCAACACTGAGCTGTAGTTTCACACACGCTCTGCTGTTTACTAAACATCTCCTCTAATGCCCGCCCACACTGGAGAAGCAGGAAGGGAGCGGGAGCGCAACAAAGGGCTGTGTGTAGAAGGACGGGGTGCCGCCTGGAAGAAAGAGACGGCAGGATTTCCAAGTACAGTATAAAACTATATTGTTTGTATCAAGATAGTCTCAACTTATATCAAAAAACCTTTTTTTATCTAGATATTTTTAAAATATCAAGATATCGCCCAGCCCTACCATGGTCCTTAAACCAGGTACTGGTAGCTTTGGCACTGTGTGCAGGTACCAAGTCCTGTTGGAAAATGAAATCTGAATCTCCATAAAGTTGGTCAGCAGCAGGAAGCATGAAATTCTCTAAAACTTCCTGGTGACGGCTGTGTTGACCTTGGACCTCAGAAAACACAGTGGACCAACACCAGCAGATGACATGCACCCCAAACCATAACTGACTGTGGAAACTTGACAGTGGACCTCAAGTAACGTGCATTATGTGCCTCTCCTCTCTTCCTCCAGACTCTGGGACCTTGACTTCCAAAGGAAATGCAACATTTACTTTCATCAGAAAACAGAACTTTGGACCACTCAGCAGCAGTCCCAGGTCAGATGCCTCTGACAATGTCTCTTGTTTAAAGGACATGACCCACCATGTTTTCAAAATGCATCGCCATTAATATTTAGTAGTTAATTAAATAATAAAACAGGAGCGTTTATTTATATTGTAGAGAAATAACGCTAAATGTGTTATTTCATGATTTATAGCAGATTTTAGCAGCAGCTCCGGGAAAATCTGCCCCTCTCCATATATGGGCATTGACGTCACTGAAGTATCCGCCTTGAATGCAGGCGGAGTTATAACAAGCATGCATCAACGTAGCTTCATTATTTCTGACCAGAGTAGTTACGAATACAACTAATAAAAACGATGTGTTGCCTAGTTCTAACCCTTTAACCGCAGCGGTGTTATATCTTATTAAAAAGTTCTAAAAAATAAATAAAAACAGGGAGCGCTGGTCCTGAACCAACAACTGCACCAGGAAATATCTAGAGATCGCGCATCCACGTAGGACACTAGTTTAATTTGCTCGCTCGCGACAATTAATTTCCTCATGAAGCTGCCGGCTCGGCTTTTTATTCTCTCCCCGTGACCTGTCAATCAATTCAATGATAGGTCGGGGGTAGAGAATAAAAAGGCAAGCCGACAGCTTTAACCGCAGCGGTGTTATATCTTATTAAAAAGTTCTAAAAAATGAATAAAAACAGGGAGCGCTGGTCCTGAACCCACAACTGCACCAGGAAATATTTAGAACCTCGCGCATCCACGTAGGACACTAGTTTAACTCTCACTCTCATAAGCCTCCATCGCGAACTCACTCCTGCCTTCTGAGTGGAGCCTGTATTTACGTCACTCTTCGGCAATCTTCGGCAGGGTTTCCGGATGTTTCCGGGACTCCGTTGTTGTTTTTTTTTACACTCGCCTGGCCCAAATGCAAAAATGAAAATAGACATAATATTCTACTACAGTAATTGTCCAATATGGTGAATTGGTACTGTCACTGTGGGTGTTGTCCTTTAAGAGTGGCTTGACACAAGAAATGTGGCAGCTGAACCCCTTGTCTTGCATACGTCTGAGCGTGGTGGTTCTTAAAGCACTGACTCTAGCTGCAGTCCACTCTTTGCAAATCTCCCCTACATTCTGGAATGGGTTTTGTTTCACCATCCTCTCCAGGGTGTTGTTATCCCTGTTGCTTGTACACTTTTTTTCTACCACATATTTTCCATCCATTCACATCTCTATTAAAGTGCTTGGACACAGAGCTCTATGAACAGCTTTTATCTTGCCCTCCTTGTGCCTGGTGTCAATGGTCGTATTTTGGACAACTGTCAAGTCTGCAGTCTTCCCCATGATTGTGTAGTAGCCTCCATAACTTCCCTGAGAGACCATTTAAAGGCCTTTGCAAGTGTTTTAAGTTAAATAGCTGATTAGACTGTGGAACCAGGTGTCTTCAACATTGAACATTTTCACAATATTCTAATTTTCTGAGATAATGAATTAGTTGTTAGTTATAATCATCAAAATTAAAATAAATAAACATTTAAAATACTGTATATCAGTCTGTGTGTAATGAATGAATATAATATACAAGTTTCACTTTTTGAATGTAATTACTGAAATAAATCAACTTTTTCATCATATTCTACTTTTATGACCAGCACCTGTACTTTCTTGCTTTTTATAAAGGTGTGTCTTTTGCTCCCAAGTAGTGGCCTTACTCTGAGTCGTCACTCTGTGTCTGATCAGAGCTCATGGCTGCCAGAGTAAGAGTTGGACCACTTAATGCTCTCGTCTTATTGCTGGGATAAAAAGTCAAAACTGGAGGAGTTTGCACCCCCACATTAGAAGCGAGGGAAACTCCAGCATGTGGGCTCAAAGACGAGCCGGCTCCACATTAAAGACCGGACCTACCTGGAAAATGGAGGCCAGATTTTTGTCTGGAGCAGCAAAACACATCCCAATGTAGTAACCTGGAAAGATGAGAACCATCAGACATGAACACACAGCAGGGTGCATGAACAACCACTGATTATATACACACAGTTACCAAACTGAATTAAGACTTCTGCTTACAATCAGAACACGCTCAATCATGAGTCTCGAACACAATGTTCTGTTTGTAACTTGTTTATTTAGCTTCCTGGTCTTTATGTTTAGATTTTTTTAGATGATTACTGTAATAAAACGCATTTGATATTAACAAGATTTAAAGGGAAAAAACTGAAATAACAGTTTTATTCATATTTACACACATCTTTGGTCAAAATGTATCTTCACAATATTAAAATCTAAAGAAAACCATCATATATTGTTAAAAATCAGACTTTGTTAAACTTAAAAGAATGTTTAAAAAAATCTTTTTTTTGAATGACTGTAACCCATTGAGAGTGGTTAACAGGAAACTTAAAAATGAACTACCATTTGAACTACCTGTCTTAGTCTTTATTAACCTGTTTGTTTCTCATTGAATGACTAGTTTTCCCCGATTTATGTTGTAAACTTGAGCAACTCAATTTTATGTTTGAAAAAAAAAGAAAAGAAAAAAGACTACTGATCAACAGGAAGTGCCAAAGATCCGCTGAATACAGACGACTGCTGACTCTGTCAAAGATCTTATGTGTAATACAGACTGCTGACTCCACAGATATATATATATATATCTGATATCAGATATATATATATATATAGATGTGGCTGACTCTGACAAGAGTTACATGTGTTTGTTTTCATGTTGTTGTCTGCGCAGACCTAAAGGCAGGACCGAGTGGACCAGGACGGTGCAGCTGGTCCTCCGGAGGTGGTACTGGATGAAGCCGACATCCTCGCTGCCAAGCCAGGAGGAGAACAGGTTCTGAACCGTCAAACCGGCAGCTCGAAACTCATTAGGAGTAAATATGAAGCAGAGAGAAAACACCACGTAAGCCAAAGTAAAGGACAACTCCGGACTCTCCATTTTACGACTGACTTCCGTCCCGCCGTGAGTCCATCGATGTTTGTTTATCCACTCTCTTCTTCTTCTTCTTCTTCATTTTACGACTGACTTCCGTCCCGCCGTGAGTCCATCGATGTTTGTTTATCCACTCTCTTCTTCTTCTTCTTCTTCTCTTCTTTAATTCTGTTGGATCAGCGGCAGGACCACAGCGCCACCTGCCGTACAGAGCCCACTGCACACCGGCGGGCAATTTTGTGTTAAACAGACTTGTTTTAATAAAACACCTCACTTATGATGATTAACAAATGCAGTTCATACAACTGAGATTAAATTACAGATATCTGCAGATTGAATATTGTTTTTTTTTTTTTTGCATTAAAGTGCCCCTGAGCAGGTTTTGGTGCTTCTGCTCAACAAGACTGAGTGTAGATAAACAAAAGTCTCCTTCTGCCTCTAACTGAAATCAAAAGGTGCTGATGCTGCTCCAGGGAGATCATCTAACCAGGTTGAGACTTTGTTAAAAAATAAAAATAAAAAAACTATGTATTTCTCTCTTTTGTTTTTCTATTGTTTATTGTTTGTTTATTGTTTAATTGTTTGATGTTCATCATTCTTTAGTTTTAGCGGGTCGCTTTTGTAAATGAGCCCACGAGGCTCCTGACTAGGTTGAATGAATGAATGAATGAAAAAGACAGTACGTCGCACTCACGCGGTCACTTTATTTCCGGTCGCAGTTTCAGCACGGAGTGTTTTTGTAAGGACACACCGCCAACATGGACCTTCTTTCAAAACATGCGCTGGACATTTTGACAGAAGTTGAAGAGGCGGCTGAAGACGTTCTGAGCACCAAACAGCAGGTAAATAAAATCACATGAAAACATGTAGGAGACGAAGAAACGACCGGGCCGGTTCGGAACCAGCGTGGGTCAAGATGTGATTTGATTATGATTCAAAGAGTTGTGACGCCATTACAGAACTATTATGCATCCTAATTATCTGCGATTATCAGATTTGTAATACAATAAACAGCGGCCTGTGATGTTTATAAACGCAGTGAAACGGAAATGCTGAGACAGAAATACAAATTTACTCATCGAAGTGATTATGGCTTTTTAAATAAATAAATAAACGCCGATTTATATATTTTCATGTACAATAAAAACTGCAAAATTACGTAAAGAACAAACAAACAGGCTGCTAACCAACAATTAGCATGAATGATAACTTGCAATGACACCCTGCCTGCCCCTCCTCACTTTGAAATCAACCTGAATTCATTTGGATACGTGTTTTTGAATTATAAAAATATGTATAAACAAATTATTACACAATTAACCATTTATTTTTAGTTTACTTTTTAGTTTAGCATTTACTCTGTCCTGCTTAAATCTGCAGTATGTAGCTTTTTTTATGAACATATTTCTTCACTCTGTCACTACCTCCTGACAGACTGATGTTAGCCAGGTAATCTCTGAAAAAAAATTAAAAAAAATATTGTCCCCTTGCTTCTCCAGGTGGTAAATAAGCATTTCTAAAAAGAAAAGGTGACCCGCCATTTTCCAGCCAATAAAAACAGAGTTTGTAACCAGCCAATAAAAACAGAGCTTGAATTTGAATCAGCCAATAAAAACAGAGCTTGAATTTGAAATTCAACAGACCACAAGGGGGCAGAGCCACATATGGCTCTGAGGGGGAGGGATCAGAATGCTTTGCCTGTTGAAAATATTTCTAACTGCTGCAGTTCTACAGAAACTGCATACTGAACCTTTAATAACTTAAAACAATAACAAAAAATCAATACTGTAGAACATTCTGTAATAGTGCATTTAGTGCAACGTGCAAATAAAGTTTGTAGTAAATTTGTAAACATAAACACATTGTGCCTCAAAGGCCATGGCTTTCCACTTGTAGTAAAGATCACATTTTTGGCCTGCTCTCACATTCATGCTCACACTTTTACGCATTAAACTTATCCTTACTCTCCCCCCATTTTTATTATTTTTTTACATACCATATCTGCCTCTGGTGTTGCCCGGTGCAGAACAAATTGGTCAAGGGTTCTCCTGGTTTTGTTGTCTTTCACGTTTCTTATGTGTCCAACTGCAGAAGCATGCTGTTTCACATCAAACTGTCCACCGTGGGCTACAGAAAAAGTACACTTGCAGACAGTACAGTTCGCTTTGTAGCCATTATCATTCACGCGTTCCAGCCACTTCCTTTTCCCACTCGACTGTATTTTTGCAGCCGTTTCTTTTTTTAATCCTGGGGGGAGTAGTCAGGCTCGAAGGTGATCTATGTTCACTGTTTAAATCCCCTGAATGTTTGCCGCTCGCATCCATAATGCTGCCTTCTTCTTCAAATCCTGTCGCTGCCGTGTCTTCCGTAAACTGCCAAGACTGGACCAATGAGATGAGCCGGATTCTGTAGTTTCAATCACGTGTGTAAAAGGCTGTCAGCTGATTGGTCACAGAGCAGAGCGGCTTCTTAACAATAAAAATCGACATAAAGCGCATCATTATTTATCAACTCCATTGACGTTGACAGAATAGTTTTGATTCTCACGATATTACGGGACAAAGTGCGTCCCGCTACAGACCAATAAGGGACGCGTACATTTGTTTCTAAATACGGGACAATTCCATTTTTCAAGGGATGGTTGGCAACCCTACATCGGAGACAAATGGGGGTTCTGTCTTGCCCAGGGACACTTCAGCATGTGACTGCTGCTGGAATCAAACCCTCATCTCTCATTGGAAGACGACTGCTTTAACCACTCTAGATCCTTGAATTCCAGCTGGCAGTTTTGTGTTTTTTCTTTTTGTTTCTCAGATTTGTTTATTTTCTAGCCGTTATCTGTGAATGATAGAAAAGCAAACGTCCAACAATTCTTGTTTGATTATATTTCAGATTGTTGACCTGGACATGAAGAGAAACAGGAACAGAGAGGCACTGAACGCACTGAAACACGAGACATCTGATGGAGGTGAGGGGAAAAAAAACACTTTCTTCCTTTATAAAGAAAATGTATATTGTTTTATTACGGTAATCCTTATTATATTTGAACGTTTCAAGTGTAGAGTTTAGGTAGGGGTAGTCAGGCAGGGCTTGCAGAAAAAAAAAATTGAAACAGATCTTTGTATTCATTTTCATTATAATTAGTTTTATAATATCCAGTGCTGGGCAGCGCTAATCCAAAAATTAGTTCCGCTATTTCTAAAGCACTTATTAATTTATTTAGGTCCGCAATGCGCTTATGTATTAGCAATGCTAGCGGACGCTAATGCTAACACGCTAACCGCCATTTTGAACAGGGCAAATGGCGAACTACTTTTTTTAATCCAGCAGATTTGACCATTTCGTGAACCGGTTAAGCTCAGAAAAACCTTGTGCTATAAAGTCAGCTAAGAAATATATTTTTTCTCAGCAAAGAAATAATTGTTTTTACCGTGTTTTCTTGGAAAGTCCTTAGCTTCTGTGGCCGCCGCCATTTTGAAGAGGGCAAATGGCGAACTACTTTTTTTAATCCAGACGCGTCGCGTAGGCCGCTGAGAAACATCCATAAGTTCACCCTCCATGTTAAAAACTCTTCGTCTGACTCTTCGAAAACAAGCAATAAGGCTGCAGAGTAACACACTGGCTGCTAACTGCTATAGAGAGAGCGCTCTCTCTAGCCAAGAGACTGAGGGGGACGCTTTTTTGTCACGGACCACATCCGGCGCTGACAGGATATGGTCTGTTAGCAGTCGTCCGGTTGATTTAAGAGCCCGTAAATAAGTTTTTTCGTTTTTACTGATAGATAATTATTAGCGGTACTGCATTTTAAATAAAAATAGCGCAAATCCGCTTATGAATTATAAAAGTTAGTCAATCCGCTGTAAAGCTAACAAATTGTTTAGGTCCGCTATAAGCGGATTAGCGCTCCCTAGCGGTCTGGCGCCCACCTTTGATAATATCCTAGTTTCAATAAAGTTAGGATGTTGTGTAAAATGTAGATTAAAAAAAAATGATTTTCAAATCTTTAGACCTGTTTTATTCACAGTGAGGAACAATGAACACATCCAATGTTAAAACTAAGACATTGTAACATTTTTAGGATAAAATAAAGTACCGTAATTTTGAGTCTTTTGAGGGGGAGTGGTGGTGCAGAGGTCAGAGATGGTGGGCCTGTGATTGGAAGATTGCCGGTTCAACTCCCCGGCCCAACAACATCATAATGTTGGTGGGAGAGGTGAAACACCCACACCTGCCTCCACCCTCATTTGCCCCACTCTGGGCCCTTGAGCAGGGCCGGCACAAGCCTCCATGGGGTCCTAAGCGAAAAAAATTTGGGGCCCTCTATTTCTGCTACTAATGTGGATTACTGCAATAAACAGTCAAATCAGATCATTCACCCACCTTACATAAACTCATTGCAACTCTGACAGCCCTTTTTACATTATCCCATATGTATCATCCAGTGCAGGGGCGTCAAACTCATTTTTATTCAAGATCATGAACGTCCTCAAAAGGCAGGACACGGCAGAATGTATTGATAAATCGACCTATTGACAAACTGGTAAAATATAATTTTCTCTGCATTCAATGACTACTTCTAAAAATTTAATATTTTATGTTTGAGTAATTTGGCATTATAATCACAAAAACTGATTTGATTTGACTAAAGTAATACTGAAGCACACAACTATTATCTTGAAGTTCTGTCTGTGGAGTCACAGGAATGGTTATGGCGGGCTGGATTTGGCCCACGGACCTTGAGTTTGACACATGTGATCTTGTGGTACTAAAAGTAACAAAAATTAAAAATAAAATAAAAAACACACCCGTATGCAATGTATTTTACAGCAAAAGTGTTGTCTGGTTTATTATCTTTGGTTTTAAAGAACTGTAACAGTAATGTTCAGAAGTAATTTTTAGTGTAAGATGAACAACAAACAACAGATAAAATAACTTAGATGCATAAAAATAAATTAAATTGTGCAAAAACAGACAACCCTTCCCTGGGCTGCCACCTTACCGTGGTGGAGGGGTTTGAGTGTCCCAATGATCCTAGGAGCTATGCTGTCAGGGGCTTCATGCCCCTAGTAGGGTCACCCAAGGCAGACAGGTCCTAGGTGAGGGACCAGACAAAGTGCAGCCCAAAAACCCCTATGATGAGTACAATTAATGGACTAAGTTTTCCCTCGCCCGGACGCGGGTCACCGGGGCCCCACTCTGGAGCCAGGCCCGGAGGTGGGGCACGCTGGCGAGCGCCTGGTGGCCGGGCTTTTACCCATGGAGCCCGGCCGGGCACAGCCCGAAGAGGAGACGTGGGTCCCCCTTCCCATGGGCTCACCACCTGTGGGAGGGGCCAAAGGGGTCGGGTGCAATGTGAGATGGGTGGTGGCCGAGGGCGGGGACCCTGGCGGTCTGATCCTCGGCTACAGAAGCTGGCCATTGGGACATGGAATGTCACCTCTCTGGTGGGGAAGGAGCCTGAGCTAGTGTGTGAGGTTGAGAGGTTCCGACTAGAAATAGTCGGACTCACCTCAACGCATGGCTCTGGCTCTGGAACCAGTTTCCTTGAGAGGGGTTGGACACTCTTCCACTCTGGAGTTGCCCCTGGTGAGAGGCGCCGAGCAGGAGTGGGCATACTGGTTGCCCCCCATCTTGGTGCCTGTACGTTGGGGTTCACCCCGGTGAACGAGAGGGTAGCCTCCCTTCGCCTACGTGTGGGGGGACGGGCTCTGACTGTTGTTTGTGCCTATGCACCAAACGGCAGCTCAGACTACCCACCCTTTTTGGAGTCCTTGGAGGGGGTATTGGAGAGTGCGCCTCCTGGGGACTCCCTTGTTCTACTGGGGGACTTCAACGCTCACGTGGGCAATGACAGTGAGACCTGGAGGGGTGTGGTTGGGAGGAACGGCCCCCCTGATCTGAACCAGAGTGGTGTTCTGTTATTGGACTTCTGTGCTCGTCATGGATTGTCCATAACGAACACCATGTTTAAGCATAAGGGTGTCCATATGTGCTCTTGGCACCAGGACACCCTAGGTCGCAGTTCGATGATCGACTTTGTTGTCGTCTCATCTGATCTGCGGCCGCATGTCTTGGACACTCGGGTGAAGAGAGGGGCGGAGCTGTCAACTGACCACTACCTGGTGGTGAGTTGGCTCCGATGGTGGGGGAGGATGCCGGTCAGACCTGGCAGACCCAAACGTATTGTGAGGGTCTGCTGGGAACGTCTGGCAGAGTCTCCCGTAAGACGGAGCTTTAACTCCCACCTCCGGGAGAGCTTTGAACACGTTCCGAGGGAGGCGGGGGACATGGAGTCCGAGTGGGCCGTGTTCCGCGCCTCTATTGTCGAGGCAGCTTATCGGAGCTGTGGCCGCAAGGTTGTTGGTGCCTGTCGTGGTGGCAACCCTCGAACCCGGTGGTGGACACCGGCAGTGAGGGATGCTGTCAGGCTGAAGAAGGAGTCCTATTGGGCCTTTTTGGCTTGTGGGACCCCGGAAGCAGCTGATAGGTACCGGCAGTCCAAGCGGCATGCGGCTCGGGTGGTTGCTGAGGCAAAAACTCGGGCGTGGGAGGAGTTCGGAGAGGCCATGGAGAATGACTTCCGTACGGCTTCGAGGCGATTCTGGTCCACCATCCGGCGTCTCAGGGGGGGAAAGAGGTACGCGACCAACACCATTTATGGTGGGGGTGGCGTGCTGCTGACCTCAACTCGGGATGTTGTGAGTCGGTGGGCGGAATACTTCGAAGACCTCCTCAATCCTACTGGCACGTCTTCCACTGAGGAAGCGGAGCCTGGGGACTTTGGGTCGGGTTCTCCGATCTCTGGTGCTGAGGTCGCCGAGGTGGTTAAAAAGCTCCGCGGTGGCAAGGCTCCGGGGGTGGATGAGATTCGCCCGGAGTTCCTTAGGGCTCTGGATGTTGTAGGGTTGTGTTGGCTTACGCGACTCTGCAATATCGCGTGGACATCGGGGGCAGTTCCCTTGGATTGGCAGACTGGGGTGGTGGTTCCCCTATTCAAAAAGGGGGACCGTAGGGTGTGTTCCAACTATAGGGGGATCACACTCTTAAGCCTCCCTGGTAAGGTCTATTCAGGGGTTCTGGAGAGGAGGGTCCGTCGGATAGTCGAACCTCGGATTCAGGAGGAGCAGTGTGGTTTTCGTCCTGGTCGTGGAACACTGGACCAGCTCTACACCCTCAACAGGGTCCTGGAGGGTGCGTGGGAGTTTGCCCAACCAGTTTACATGTGCTTTGTGGACTTGGAGAAGGCATTCGACCGCGTCCCTCGGGGGGTTCTGTGGGGGGTACTCCGGGAGTATGGGGTACCAGGCCCTTTGATAAGGGCTGTTAGGTCCCTGTACGACCGGTGTCAGAGCTTGGTCCGCATTGCCGGCAGTAAGTCAGGCTCGTTTCCGGTGAGAGTTGGACTCCGCCAAGGTTGCCCTTTGTCACCGATTCTGTTCATAACTTTTATGGACAGAATTTCTAGGCGCAGCCAAGGTGTTGAGAGGATCCGTTTTGGTGACCTTAGAATCGCTTCTCTGTTTTTTGCAGATGATGTGGTCCTACTGGCTTCATCAGTTCGTGATTTACAACTTTCACTGGAGCGGTTTGCAGCCGAGTGTGATGCGGCCGGGATGAGGATCAGTTCCTCCAAATCCGAGGCCATGGTCTTGAGCCGGAAAAGGGTAGCATGCCCTCTCCGGGTCGGGGAGGAGGTCCTGCCCCAAGTGGAGGAGTTTAAGTATCTCGGGATCTTGTTCACGAATGAGGGAAAACTGGAGCGTGAGATCGATAGGCGGATAGGTGCAGCGTCCGCAGTGAAGCGGGCGCTGTACCGGTCTGTCGTGGTGAAGAGAGAGCTGAGTCAAAAGGCAAAGCTCTCAATTTACCGATCGATCTACGTTCCCACCCTCATCTATGGTCATGAGCTTTGGG
Source organism: Garcialebias charrua (assembly GCA_038048925.1). NCBI lineage: Eukaryota > Metazoa > Chordata > Actinopteri > Cyprinodontiformes > Rivulidae > Garcialebias > Garcialebias charrua. The sequence goes on from JBBPBX010004052.1 coordinate 19,601, forward strand.
TTATGACCGAAAGAACAAGATCTCGGATACAAGCGGCTGAAATGAGTTTTCTCCGCAGGGTGGCTGGACTCTCCCTTAGAGATAGGGTGAGAAGCTCAGTCATCCGGGAGGGACTCGGAGTAGAGCCGCTGCTTCTCCACATCGAGAGGAGCCAGTTGAGGTGGCTCGGGCATCTGGTTAGGATGCCTCCTGGACGCCTCCCTGGTGAGGTGTTCCGGGCATGTCCCACCGGGAGGAGACCCAGAGGAAGACCCAGGACACGCTGGAGGGACTATGTTTCTCGGCTGGCCTGGGAACGCCTTGGGATTCCCCCGGAGGAGCTGCTCCAAGTGGCTGGGGAGAGGGAAGTCTGGGCCTCCCTACTTAGGCTGCTACCCCCGCGACCCGACCCCGGATAAGCGGAAGAAGATGGATGGATGGATGGAAAAACAGACAAAATAAAATAAAATAAAAAATATCAAGGAAATCCTTAAGATAAGATAGAACTTTATTGATCCCGCAGGAAATTGTTGTGCCAGAGTATTTTTAAATAATGTAAATTAACAATTACTTGAAACCAAATAAAATGGTTAAAAAAATAAATTTAAAGCTGAATAATTAGTTCTTAACTATATAAATGTATGCAATAAATCGCAAAAGCTGAACTCACAATGTTAAAGAGGCAGGGCTGCCGACTTGGGACCCGGAGGACCCAGGTTCGAACCCCGGCCGCTACACACCTTGGGGTGTCTATGAGTGCACACCTATTTCCCCAGCTCCCCGGGCGCTTTCTATGGCTGCTCACTGCACCACCTGGTGGTGGTTGGGTTAAATGCAGAGACGAATTTCGTCTTGTATGGGAAACATACACAGATGACAAAAATGTGACATTTATTTTTATTTATTTAAATAGAATTCTATTGAAATCATTACCAAAAAAATTTAAATTCCACTTAGGGGGCCCCCTAGTGGCCCCGGGGCCCTAAGCAGCCGCTTAGTTTGCTTATGCCTTGGGCTGGCCCTGCCCTTGAGCAAAGCCCTTAACCCCCCAGGGCGCCCTAGATGGCAGCTCTCTGCTCCACACCGAGGGCTGTGGTTGCTTCAGGACGAACATGCGGTGTAAAAACAATTACCAAGTCTTCATGAGAGTTAGTTCACTCCCTGATGAAGGGAGCAGCCAAAAGAAGAAGAAAAAATGTGATTTTGCATCTGACAGCAGCAGCACATAGGAAGAAAGTTGGGATATGGCCAGCTGTGCAGCATCTCTTCTTTTAACAAGAGTCTGCAAACATCTGGGCCTGAAGAGACCAGGGGCCTCATGTATCAAAGACTTGCGTGGATTTCTTACTGAAAAGTGACGTACGGTCAAATCCAGAAAAGTGTCTACGCACAAAAAAATCCAGATTTATCAAGCTGTGCGTACACCGGTATCCACGCACATTCCTTTTGTACATCACAATGAACGTGGAACTGAGCGCACGTCAGACACCTCCCCTGACACGCCTTCATTTACATATGTTAAACAGATGCAAATTACTTCCTGCATGTGTGAAGGACATGTTTGTTTGATCCCTGCGCGATCAGAAATCATTTCTAGATTCAGGAAAACAATGGATTTAATATAATATGAGTGAGGACAAACATCCTAAGTAAGAATAGTAATAAACTGTGTTCATCACGCAAAGAACGAGTGATTGTGTGCCGGTATTCGTGTGCGCGCACGCTGCTGTCAGGTGCGCCACCGGCTCATTCATTCATTCTGAGTGAAAATATTAACTTTGCGCACGAGTTAATTACCATAATTACTGTAAACACAGAGGAACTTACTTGGATGTTTGCTAGAACATAGATCTTCGTTTATTTAATAGATGATATGAAGAAACGAGTCTCTGCGTCTCAGTGGAGACTTTTCATGACATGACGTGATGTTGGAGTCTCCAAAGCGCGCGCTGCAGCCTTGTGCGCAATCTGTTTGTCTGTGAAGCTTTTACTCCCATACAAGTTATAAATGGTGTACTTTCACGTGTCATTTTGGAGACATCTACAATAAACACAGATAATGACACACCTCCACTGCCGTGTAACACCGGCGAGGGTGCACGCGCGCTCAAAGCGCGACCATAACTCAGCCTTTGGGATCATATGGATGAGACCATTCCATTGGACATGAATCGGCTTTGTGTGGACTGGACTGGCACAGCCCTGATCGACCTGCCAGCTCCCTCTAAGCTCCTGTGGAACCCCAGTTTCTGCACGTGCACGCGTGATGCGCGGCCCCTGTGTTGCGCCAGTGCGCAGCAGTGCCAAACTGAAAAATGATTATTTCTGAAAACGGCTGATAAGCCATATCCTAGATCAGAGAATTATATCTGTTTATAAATAAATGCTCTGCGTGTTACACTATCTATATCCTCCAGTAAGGCTGAATGTATCCGTTCCTGTTACATTTATTTTTTGCACAACTTTGCGCGTCCATGTGGATGTACTTGTTAATCGTGTGTTTGGTGGGAATATTAATCATTTTCACATCATGAACAGTTAATAGTAATAATAATAATAATAATAATAATAATAATAATAATAATAATAATAATAATAATGAATTCAATTTATAACGCACCTTTCATTAATGGAAATCTCAAAGTGCTACAAAGTGCAACAGAATTAAATGTCGATAAAACAAATAATAAAACAGTTAAAATCAACAACAGTATCAACTAAGATCAAAAGTAGAATCATGAGGAGGAAGAGTATGCTCGGTTAAAAAGAAAGGTCTTCAAGCCGCTCTTAAAGTCAACCACAGACTGTGGGGCTTCAGTTTCTCAGAAGCACCTGTAAGTGTCGCCAAAGGAACAAGAACCACAGAAACGTGCGTACGCAAGCAGGGGAGCTGGCGTGGAAATGTACGTGGATGCGCAGATATTCACGTTCATTTCAGTTTTGATACATACGGGGTTTTGCGTGGAAAGTGACGTGCGCAATGTTTTTGTGCGCACGCACGGTTGATACATGAGGCCCCAGCTGCAGGAGGTTTTGGAGGAGAACATTGTCCCATTCTGGTCTGAAGGTGGATCCTAGTTGTTCAGCGGTCCAGATTATTTTGTTCATGTCGTGATGCACCAAATGTTTTCATTTGAGAGGTCTGGACTTTAGACGGGTCAGTGCAGCACCTGGACTATTTCACCACCATACTGTTGGGATGAGTACAGTAACTGTTGTCCTGCTCAAATATGCAAGAAGAAGTTTTAATACTGTGCCTTTAAACAGTTTGGGAAAGCCCAGATGAGGATTCAAGGATTTTTATTGTCATTCACATCACATGTGGTACATGAGGTGGAACATAACTGTGCACAGGATCCCAGTTACATCTAACAAAAATACAAATTGTAAAGAAAAACATTAGTAAGATCCGAGTCATGAACTAAGAATATACTACATTCACTAAACTAAGAATACACAAGACTAAGAATACACTACACTACACATTACACATGATGCTATGGCTTTGGAAGCTTCTGGTTGGTTAGTTGACAATATTTGAAGATAAATGGAGGCACACTTAAAAAACACAGCTACTTTGTGTGGCATCAAGGAGAAATCAAAGAAATCAGCCAAGGTATGAGGGAGAGAATTGTTTCATATCTTACCAGGCATAAAAACAATCACCAAGTCATTATGTGAGTTAGTTCACTGTGGTGACCCCTGAAGAAGGAGCAGCTGAAAGAAAAAAGTATAGGAGTGCATTCAGAGCTGCAGTATTCATGAGGCTAGCCTGTATAAATAAAGGTTGAATGAATGTTATTCAGTATTCATAAAGCTACTGTATCTACAACTGGTAAGATACAATTATTTTTGATCATTTTACATAAACCACAGGACTATTCCTTTAAGAAATTGTTTGTCCCTTCACTTCCATGTACCCCACCGGTTTAATGGTAAATGTCACACATGTTGCTGTTGTTTTGCAGAGAAAGTGAAGGTTTGCTTTGGGAACATGTTCATCAAATTCTCCAAATGTAAAACACAAGAAATGATCCAGAAAGGTAATCCTGACTGACATCATCTTCATTTTATGCAGTAAAAATGACTTTATCAGATGTTCTTCAAAAAAATAATTCTAATGTGCAGATCAAGAGCAGCTGGAGAAGGAAATAAATGAGCTCCGCAGAGATTTGAAAGCTAAAGTCAACCATCTCAACAGTACTGAAGGTATGAAGTGTTTTGTTTGCAAACAGCTGATCTGAAGAGGTTTGTATGGTTCACTGATACTTCTGATCACTTCTTGTGTACAGTTCTGTCACGGCGGCTCCTCAGTTGTCTGAATACATTTAGAAACTAGGGATGCACCGATAAATCGGCCGGCCGATCTATTAGCCCTGATTTCCTTAATTTGGGGAAATCGGAAATCGTCCGATACTTACATGGGAACCCGATTTTACCGTGTTTTTTTATTTAATTTTTGTAGTTTTAACAACAATTGTCTAAACCATTTGTATTTCAGAGCACTACCTCATGGCCAGTTAATACAAGTTTGTATTATTTCTAGAATATTGTTCAAGTGCATGTTTTTCAACAAAGTACGATTGGAAAATTGAAGGTGCATTGTGACCTTATAACACCTGACGGTGTCGCTTATAAAACAAAATCGGTATCATCCAAAATCTGAATCGGCAGGTCAGACTTTAGAAATCGTTTTTGGCCAGAAAACTGCAATCGGTGTACCCCTATTAGAAACCCAAATGTTTTGAAGCTTTCAGCATCTTCCTCCTTTGGCCCTTTGGCCCACACAGCCAACAAAAGGAGACAATAAAGTCATCTTGTCCCCCGTTGTGGAGCAAAGAGTGGGAATTGAAAATATCCTGTCTGTCCGTGCATGTTGTGAGCATGAAGACTAGAAAATAAGTGAGGTGTGCATCTAGGTGTAAGAAAGGCCACCATCCCTGGGGTGGCTGAAGTATAATTGTGGTGGTCAAGACCACCATTGGCCACCCCTGGCTCCTCCTTTGCTCCTGGTAGTGAATAAATGTCTCCCTCCACTCTCCAGGATCCATCACTGCGCTGCCTTGAACAAGAAACAATAAATAAACCTTCCTCTGTTTGTCTACAGTAGAACTCCTACCCACTTGAATATCTTGCACCAAAAACATCATCCAGTCAGATTTGTTATGTCTCAAACTGTTGCTAAATGCTGATAAGTGCTGCTGTTTATTCCCACTATATTAAGCTTAGTGTATTACTAGTTGATGTTTTTCTTAGTTAGTTCTAGATGTTATTACTGTTTTTCTCTTTCATTTGTTGTTGGATGTAACTGGGACCCCGTGTACATAATCTCGTTTTCATCTCATGTACCACATGCGGTGCAAATGACAATAAAGACTCTCTGACTCTGATAAAACCAAAGGGATGTTGTTTTCAAAAAGGAAGTCGGCCCCAGCAGTTCTTCCCTTGATTTTATCATTGAATGGCGTCCCTATTGAGTTTGTTGATTTGCATCTCTCTTTTAAGCTCCACATGGAAAACTTGGTAAAGAAACTGAAAGTTAAACTGGGTTTATTTTTCAGAAACAGATCATGTTTAACTCTGAATGATAGGAAACATCTTGTATCTGTGACTTTCCTTCCCTCCATTGATTACGGTGACATCTATATGAACGCTCCTACAAGCACCCTGCAGATGTTGGATGTTGTCTATCATGGTGCACTAAGATTCATAACTGGCTGTAACTACCACCACTGCACCCTGTATTCACTGGTTAACTGGACATCATTAACCTCACGCAGACTCTTCCACTGGTACATTTTCATCTTTAAATCACTTCTTGGTCTGCTGCCTTCATACATCTCCTCCTACATGTCTCTGCGTGAGTGCAGCTACAGCGTGCGCTCTCAGGACATTATTACCTGCAGTGTTCACTCAGTGAGGACTGAACTAGGCAAAATGGTCTTCTCCTACTCTGCTCCTGTTTCCTGGAATATCTTGCCAAAAGATCTGAAGCTCTCGACCTTGAACTCTCTAAGTGGCTTTAAACATCTGTTAAGTTCCTGGCAAAAACCAATGCAGACATGTTTCTGTTTTTGGTATTTTATATCGCTTTATAATTAGCTGTTTTTATGTTTAGTTTTTATATGGCTGGCTGTGGCTGAGTGGTTAAAGCAGTTGTCCTCCAATGCAAGAGTTGGGAGTTTGAATCCACCAGCAGTCACATGCTGAAGTGTCCCTGGGCAAGACTCTGAACCCCTCATTGCCTCTGATGTGTGTCCCATCAGTGTATGAATGTGATAAAGCTCTGATTAGTCTCTTTAGAATGATTTGTTCAATTAGCTTTGTAGAGATATACTGTAGTAGAGTGCTGTATGAATTCCAAGCCTTTTTCCACTATCACTTTTTCGTGGAACCGGCACCTTTTTTGTTCCCTTCTTCTCTGTGGTACCAAACGAGCCAAGCCGGCACCAAAACCTGAAGTCAGAAACTGAAAGTCATGCACCATAACTCATGTTCCTTGAAGGAAGGGAACGAGGTGCAACACTATTGCTATGGGAAATTGCGCCCACGCGCAATTACCTGAAGGAATACAATCACGACTTAATGGCAGGGGCGTCAGCATCACCCCAGAGACCCCGTCCTCTGGGTACTTAAGATGCGGACGCCCATCCTACTTTCTCCAAAATGCACTTCACCGAGCTTCAGCATTGAAAGGGCCAACTGTGTTGCACCTCGTTCCCTTCCTTCAGGGAACATGAGTTATGGTGCATAACTTTCAGTTCCCTTATCAGTCAGTCACTCGGTGCAACACTATTGCTATGGGAACGTAATTCATTCACGCCCTTGAAATGCTCAGTAAAATGCATGCTTGTGTGAACATCTGCCTTTATACATTAGGCATCACTTGGCTGCTCTACTGTGTGTTAGAGAGGACAGCCTGAGTGACGTCACACGCAGTAACGTCCAAACTGTAATGTTTTGCAAACGTGTTGGTTGAGCTCCAGTTCGCAGCCGCACAAATGTCTGCAACTGACACACCCTTGAACAGTGACCACGAGGTGGCCAAGCCTCGAGTAGAATGGGCACATACCCCAGAGGGTACCTGTTGACCTTTGACTGTACACCCTCTTAATGGCCTCAGTCACCCAGTGTGAGAGGCGTTGCTTTGAAAGGGCCCTGCCAGTAGCTGGGGCCGCAAAACATACAAAAAAAACTGAGCTAAGATGGCGGCGCGTGCAAACGTTGCGGCTTCTCTCTCTCCCAGCAACACGGTGCTTTCGTCTGTCTTGTCCTGCACGCCGCAATTTGCCGGCACGTCTTTGTCTTGTCTACGTGTTCAAGAACGCAAGTATAGCCGTGAATTCCTGCTTGATGTCGGAAAAACCGCTCATTTGGGAATAAACAGCGAACTCCAGGAGAAGCTACATGAGCTCGAGGTGGAGTTACATGAGCTTCGTGACTGCGAGCTGCTCTGGAAGCCAGCCCCGACCTTCCCTTCATCGCGCCCGCCGTGGAAGTACCACAAGCGGCGTGACGCTTCACCGCGCCCGCCATGGAAACGCCACAAGCGGCGTGACAGGAAACAGAAGCGGGGTAAACGCGGAGGTATCAGAGCTAGGCTAGCAGCTAGCCCACACAGGCCGGCTATTCCATCCATGGTTCTGGCTAACGTGCGCTCCTTGGACAACAAATTGGATTATATACGCCTGCTACGAACGACACAAAAGACTGTGAGAGACTGCTGTGTGTTTGTATTCACGGAAACGTGGCTCAACAACAACGTTCCGGACCATGCTGTTCAGCTGGAGCAGCTAACATGCTACAGAGCGGACCGAACCCTCGAGGGAGGTAAGACAAGGGGAGGGGGGCTCTGTGTTTACATCAACAACGCATGGTGTCGTGATGCTGCTGTGGTCTACAAACACTGCTCACATTTAGTGGAGTTCATGACTATTAAATGCAGACCGTTCTTTTTACCGAGGGAGTTTACAGCTGTTTTGATTGTTGCTGTATATATCCCCCCAAGCTCCAACAGCAAAGATAGAGGTGAGGCACTAAATGAACTATATCTGCACATCAGTGAGCAACAAACAGCCCATCCTGATGCTTTTCTCATCACGGCTGGTGATTTCAACCATGCAGATTTAAAGCTGCTATATGTAACTTTTCTAACAATATATTTTTAACATATTTCTTCACTCTGTCACTAGATTGATGTTAGAGAGGTAATCTCTGAAAAAAAAAAAAAAAAAAATTGTCCCCTTGCTTCTCCAGGTGGTAAATAAGCATTTCTAAAAAGAAAAAGTGACCCGCCATTTTCCAGCCAATAAAAACAAAGTTTGTAACCAGCCAATAAAAACCGAGCTTGAATTTGAATCAGCCAATAAAAACAGAGCTTGAATTTGAATTTCAACAGACCACAAGGGGGCAGAGCCATATATGGCTCTGAGGGGGAGGGATCAGAATGCTTTGCTTGTTGAAATTTTTTCTAAGTGCTGATGTTCTACAGAAACTGCAGACTGAACCTTTAAAGAGTGTTCTTCCAAAAACATACAGAAACATAAACTTTGCAACAAGAGGAAACAACACCCTGGACCAGGTTTACACCACCATGAAAAATTCCTACAGAGCCATCCCCCTCCCCCACATTGGTGCTTCTGACCATATCTGTGTTATGCTAAAGCCAGCATACAGGCCACTGGTGAAAGTCACAAAACCAGTCCGCAAGCAGATACGAGTGTGGCCAGAGGGGTCTTCAGAGGCACTCCAGGACTGTTTTGACACCACAGATTGGAGTATGTTCAAAGAAGCTGCTACCACAAACAACACCACATGTCTCCAGGAGTACTCAGACACTGTATGTTCATACATCACCAAGTGCATTGATGATGTAACCAACCTTAAAACCATCACTGTTCGGGCTAACCAGAAGCCATGGCTGACAGCTGAGGTTCACAGACTCATGAAAGCCAGGAATGCTGCCTTCAAAGCGGGAGATCAGGTGGGCCTGAGGGCAGCCAGAAACAACCTGGACCGGGGCATCAGAAAGGCAAAGAGGCAGTATTCTGGGAAAATAGCTCACCGTTTCAAGGACAGCAGGGATACACGCAGTCTGTGGCAGGGAATACAGACCATCACAAACTACAAACCACCCCCCCAGACCTGTGACAGCTCAGCCTCTGCGCTGAATGAACTGAATGAGTTCTTTGCTCGGTTCGAGGCAAGTAACAGCACACCAGCACATAAACTCCCCCCCTCTCCTGATGGCCAGGTGCTGACGCTGTCCTCAGACAGCGTAAGGCGATCATTCATCAAGATTAACGCCCGGAAGGCCTCTGGTCCTGACAACATACCTGGTCGTGTGCTGAAGGACTGTGCAGGGGAACTCGCAGCGGTCTTCACGGACATCTTTAACATCTCACTGAGCCAGGCCATCGTCCCCACCTGTTTCAAAGCCACCACCATCATCCCTGTCCCAAAGAAGGCAACGCCCGCATGCCTCAATGACTATCGCCCAGTAGCACTCACCCCCATCCTGATGAAGTGCTTTGAACGGCTAGTCATGAAAAGCATCACATCTGTCCTCCCTGACTCCCTGGATCCCTTCCAATTTGCATACCGACCTAATCGCTCAACCGACGATGCCATCTCCTCTGCCCTTCACACAGCTCTCACACATCTGGACACGAAGGACTCCTATGTTAGAATGTTGTTCATCGACTTCAGCTCGGCATTTAACACCATCATCCCCCAACAGCTCATCCTTAAACTGGACAGTCTGGGGCTGAACACCTCAATGTGTAACTGGCTGCTAGACTTCCTGACCGGGAGACCACAGACAGTGCGGGTCGGGAGTAACACATCTAGCACCATCACATTGAACACAGGGGCCCCACAAGGATGTGTGCTGAGCCCCCTTCTATTCACCCTGCTAACACACGACTGCACACCATCGTACAGCTCCAACCACTTCATCAAGTTTGCGGACGACACAACAGTGGTGGGTCTCATCAGCAACAACGATGAGACGGACTACAGGAACGAGGTGAGCCGCCTGGCCTTGTGGTGCGGACACAACAATCTCACTCTCAACGTGGAGAAGACAAAGGAGATTGTTGTGGACTTCAGGAAGAAGGATGCCCAACATGCCCCTCTGACCATCAACAGCACCGCAGTGGAGAGAGTAGACAGCACCAAGTTCCTGGGAGTGCACGTCTCAAAGGACCTGTCCTGGAGCAGGAACACTGCAGCACTGGCAAAGAAGGCTCACCAGCGTCTCTACTTTCTCCGCAAGCTGAAAAGGGCTGGAGCTTCAACCCCCATCATGAGCACCTTCTACAGAGGTGCCATAGAAAGTGTCCTGACCAGCTGCATCACTGTGTGGTTTGGTGCATGTACTGCATCCTGCCGCAAGAGCCTCCAGCGCATTGTGAGAGCAGCTGAGAAGATCGTGGGCACCTCCTTGCCCTCACTGCAGGACTTACACAGCAAACGCCTCACTCGGAAAGCCCACCGCATGGCAGGTGATCCCACACACCCACTACACAGCTGCTTCAGACTGCTGCCATCAGGGAGGAGACTGAGGAGTCTCCAGGCTCGAACCAGCAGACTGAGAGACAGCTCTGTTCATCAGGCAGTCAGAATGCTAAACACTCTGCCTGCTCTGCCCCCCTCCCATTTGAACTGCCTTAAAGGGGACCAAATGTAGGATATATAATTTTTTGTGGTTTATCTGTGGGCTATCCAGACCATTTTCAGTCAATTTTATACACAAAATAATGCTTAGATAATAAAATATCCCCTTTCTAATTCTGCCAAATTTCACTTCCGTTCTAAACGACCGGTTTATGAATAATGAGGTCTGAAAGCCACGCCCTACAAAGACCTATTTACATTAACTACGCCCTCTGTAACAGCCAGTATCTCTAATATGTTGTTATTTTAAAATTAGCTCTTTTTTATTACTCATTTGACTTACTGTTAGTGCTAGTAGCTTAAGATAACTTACCAAAAGCCCTCTGCGCGCGCCGCCATTTGCAGCTCCTTTTTTTAGCATTAGCTCCGAGGCTAATGATAGCTTTTCCTCCTCCGAGCGGGCGGTGTGCTCCGCTCGTTGCATGCGGCGCTTTTGGGAGCGTGCTTCAGTCCACACACACAAAGTTCACAGAATGTCTCGCTCCAGTTAATTTATCCGCATGAGGCAACCTTTGACCGGACCCCCGGACCTCAAAAGTCAGTAGCTCCCAACAACTCCCGCACGCAAATGGTGTCTTCGCCGGCGGTCTGCAAAACAAAAGGCTTTAAAAAAAAAAAAAAGAGATGCCGCGACCGGGAGGCGAACCCGTGTCCTTCGGATTACGAGTCCGGTTCACTACCTCTGGGCCAACCGGGTAGTTATGCAAAAAGCAGTCTTTCATCGTATAAGAAATAATCACAACCACCTACATTTAGAACGCTGAAGTTTTGATTAGATTTTGATGAAGTGAAAGGTATTCTTAAAATAAATAAGTTGCTAATCTGAAAATATATCGATCAGTGGTGCTTGATGGTACAGACTGTCGCCCCGCGAGAGTCACACACTGTGTGTGTGTTCATTCATTCTGCCGGCTGCGCGTTGGGAGCGATATTACACTAAAAATTGAACTAAAACGTAAAAATAACAATTATAAAGTATTATTATGTCGATGTATATATCTAGTCTCACCCCGATTTCTCCGAAACAAAAGGCTTTAAAAAAAGGGGGGAAAAAAAGATGCCGTAAACAAGATGCGATCTCCGCTCTCCTGCGTGGCGCTTAAGTGTCATAACCGCTCAACCAAACTGCAGTTGTGCAAAAGTGGTCCTTCATCATATAAGAAGTGTAATTCTTCTCCGGTAATGTCGCCTGGACATTGCCATTAAAAATAAAATTAAGCCACGCATCTCTGCTCTCTGAGACTGGAAGAGTGTGTATCGACACATGTTGTGTAATGCAGCCAACAACGCAACATTTAACTTTAGGAGCCATTCTGTTGAGATGAACTATTCTTCTTCTTCTCCATTTGATTTATGGCGGATCGCAAACAACTGTTAGGTGCATACCGCCACCTAGTGTGCAGGCTGAGATGAACTCAGGAACCGCGTGGGTGGAGCATTACCAGGGGTTGCTAGGTGACGGGGGCGGGACAAAGGTTGGGATGGGTTGTGGCTGTGGGTTGTGGCTGCGGTTTGTGACGTAACAAACCGCAGGAAGTGCAATCGGCGCGTTTCTATCTAAGATAAATAAATATACTTATAGTAAATAAACCACTGGGTGCATTTTTTTGGCCTTAGGACTGTTTTTTTATGAAGTAAATACCCAAAGTTGAGTACAAAAACATTAAAAAGTGAATTTTGCATCTGTGGTCCCCTTTAACACTAAAACTTTCTCACACATTATCACTCAACACAAAGTTTTTAACACTAGACTCTGTGTCATCAAACGGGTTTTCACTAAACTCTCGGTCATGTGCTCATACAGTTTGCACTACTTCTCATACTTGCACTAATGTCTGTATTACATCACTGCCTATAATCATAATACTGTTTACATTCTCTGTTTACATTTATTAATACTGTTTACTTTTATTACTACTGCTTACATGTAATTACTACTGTTTACATTTATTTACACTACTCTAATATCTACACCACTGCTGGTACATATACAGTGTGCTCTGAACGGTCTTATTTAGGGATGCCCAATGTGCCTTACTGCATATGCCACTTTTTGCCTCTATAACAACATCAACTACTACCTCATACATATACTGTGTACATTGACTCATACGCTGCTTTGCCACTTTGCAAATGTCAATGCTAGAAACCTTTAGTTTATTTTAGTTATACTTTTTATACTCTTTTTTTATACTAGTATGCAAAAACTCAGGACAGTATTATGTTCATTAAATGTTTAATGTTTTAGTTTTAGAGTTGGTGTAAATTTTCATACTCTTATACCACTATGCAAAAAACTCAGGACAGTGTTAGTTTTACTATTTTATGCTTATGTCTATTATTATATGTTTCAGTGTTTCAATGTTTAGATGTTTACTGTTGCACCGAGGGACTGAGAGAAACGCAATTTCGGTCCTGTGTATGTCCTGTACAGTACATATTGCCGATCTGACAATAAAGTTGACTTTGACTTTGAAACAGTTGGTTTGTTTTCCTCCAATCGGCTGTTTTCTCAATGTAAGCACTTAAGGCCCTAACAGGGCAGAGTGCCCTCAGTTTTTTCTGTTCCTGAGTGAGGACAGGAGCAGGAGGAAATGAAGAGAGTTCAAAGTGGCGGCCGTGGCGTAGTGGTAAGGGCAGTCGTCTCCCGATCGGAAAGTTGGCGGTTCGACTCCTGGGACCCGCACCATGTGTCGTTGTGTCCTTGGGCAAGACACTTAACCCTGAGTTGCTCCCGGTAGGACTGGAAAGCACCTTGCATGGTAGTCTGCCACCACCGGTTTATGAATGTGTGCAACATTCAATGTGAGTAGCACTTTGAGATTTTCAGTAATGAAAAGTGCGTTATAAATTGAATTAATTATTATTATTATTAAAGTCCAAACTTCTGGGATTCAGAGTCAGGACCTTTGGGACATATGCAGGGTTAGGCCTTAGGGTGACCTTTGACCCATCAGGGGAAAACCTGGTACACATTGGGTGCACAGACAAAGCATGGAGATGACCCACACGTTTCGCCGAGCAAAGAGCCAGGAGCAAAGCGGTCTTATAAGATAGCAAATCTATCTTAATATCGTTTATTGGTTCAAATGGGGGCTCACAGAGAGCACTAAGGACTAATTGGAGATCCCACTCAGGGGTCAAGGTCCTGCTGGGGGGTCTCTTCCTCAGTACACCCTTCATGAACCTTATCATGAGAGGGTGTGCACCGGGCGTCTTGCACCCCCAGCCCTCATGGCATGCTGAGATGGCTGACAGAAACACTTAAATTGTAGAAAAGGAATGGCCTTTCTCCAGCAAGTCCTGTAGAAAGGTAAGAAGCTGGACCAGGTCACAGGAATAAGAAACAATATTCCTTTCCATGCACCAAGCTTCAAAAACACACCATTTACGAGCATAGAGAGTCTGTGTTGACATAGCTCTTGCCCCTTGTATGGTATTTACCACATTGCTGGGGAGGCCTGAGGCCATCAGCTTGTTCCTTTCAGCAGCCAAGCTGTAGGTTGCCACAGTCCTGGGCGTAAGCGGAGAGGCTGTTCTTGTTGGTGATGCAGCAGGTCCCTGAAGAGGAGCAGATGCCCACGTTCCTGGAGTAAGCCTACCTCCAAGGGCCCTGGGCCCCGTGACCCTTTGAGGGCCAGTTATATTAGGGAGGGGACCTTCCTGTAAATGTGTTCCCACACCACCCGGACCGGGAGTGCTGGGGGACAGGAGCAACGCACTGTCCCTGTTGGATAAACGTGGGCCAGAATGTTTGCTTTTTCTCCTTTTAGGGAGAGACACGGCACGGAGGGAGTGCAGGTTTTGTATGCGAACAGACCTCCTGATTCCAGTCCGTTCCATGACCGGGTCTGGTTCACAAGCCTCCGGCCCCACCATTACTCTGGAGCTTGGTAAAACTCCAGGGAGCTGTGTCTCTCCTGGTGAGGGGATGCCATTTAAAAGCAGAGCTGATTCAGTGCAACGAGCACTGTCACATGTTGCAGGTTCACTGCTTGTGCACGGTCTGCTGTCCGTGTAAGATGAAAAGTTAGTTTCAGCGTAAGGATGTAAAACTGCACTAAACACATTTTTCTGCTGAGCACCTATAAGCCTGGTTGATGACATTAAGTCCAGACCTTTCCGAGCATGTGGAAGAGGAATCTGATCCAGCCCTGGTGCATTTCCTGTTTTGTAACGTTTGTTTACAAACCCTGCAACGTCATCACCGTCTCTTTTGTCAGCATGTGAGTCTGGCCCGGCCCTGTGAGTCTCTGTTGTGGCCCCCCGTCACTCAATGCTGAAATACACTGAAAAGCGCCTGGTGGCCAAAACGGCATGTTGCCATGGTTACCAGGTTCAGTCGGCGCACCCTCTGGGCGTGCGGACGTGTTGCAGGCTTGTTGCATTTGTGTATTGTCGGCCCTATGGGTTCCGACGGGGTGGGGGTTGGAAGATGTGACCTCTCTCACCTGGCCCCGTGAGAGCCGGTGTACCTGTTTGCAGATGCCTCTGGGTCTGTCTGTTGCAGACAGCCCTGAGGCCACCTGCTGGGGTTTATAGCGATCTGTATCAGAGGGGAGCCGTGTTGTTGATGTTGCTGTGGGGGGGGTTTTTGAGTCAAGAAACGGGGTGAAACTGTTCTTTGAGTTTTTATTCGTGTTTTTGTGCAACGACATTTCTGACTTTATGTCGCTCACAGCAGAAAAACCATGTTTTGTGCACACATCAAAGTCACCAGCTTTTTGTACCTTTTTACAAATGAAGTCTGGACATGTAAGGTTCAGCTCCCGTACCACGTGGGCGGGCGAGCCTGTAAAGCTAAGCAGAGGGCCCGTTTCATCAGGCACGTTTCTTGTGTCCCGATTTGCAGAGGAGGTCCTCTGTTGGACCGCCTAGCGGGGAACGAACCTGTTCCTACTCCAGGAATGACTGGCTTGTGGCGGACCCGGTGGGGGTCTTTGCCGGTGCTCCCCCTCGTACGCCGGTCTCTTTTGCGGCGGATTACGTGTGGTTGAGCGGTGCCGAGGCTGCACGGGCCTGTTCCCAGCTGTCTCCCTGGGGGGGGGCAAAAGCTCTCCTGGGCATGCCTTCCCGGAGGGCCTCAGCCTGTTTGCGCCTCTGTTCAAGCCTTGTCTGAATCCGGTCCAGAGCCTTTCCAAACAGTCCCGTCGGTTCTATCGAGTGGTGCAGAAAATGAATCCGTTGTCCCTCCGGGAGGTCTGTTAGAGTCATCCACAGATGACGTTGGGCGATGACCACCTCAGCCATGCATCTGCCCTTGTGCGATGGCTGCAGTCCCCATCATGCGGAGCACAAAGTCTGTTGCCCTGCGGGCTTTCTCCAGCACTTCGGTGGCAGCCTGCTTGTCTGTCGTCACCTGGAGCTCCTGTAGTTTTTCAGCCAGGTACGCCTGCATCATCGTGGCTGGGGAGAGGGAAGTCTGGGCCTCCTTACTTAGGCTGCTACCCCCGCGACCTGACCTCCGGATAAGCGGAAGACAATGGATGGATGGAAATAATATAAATGTACAATTGTAAATAATACTGTAGATGTTTTTAAGACTATCCATATTTTCTAGTACTGTATACAGTATTGTATATCACCATGCAAGGCTGTTTTATCACCATTGCTCTGTATAATTTGATGATACCTGGTCCATGTCATCCACTTTAAATGATCAATTATTTAGAAAACCTTGAATTTTTTTTGCCCATGTGAGATTATCTCAGTGATGTTATTACTCCAAACTGAACTCGTGCAAAATATTTGTTTGAGCATAATTTATTTAGTTACTTATTTCATAATCATATGTATTAATTTCAACAACTCTGACAAACTGCAACTTAGCAGCTTTTAAATCTCCACATTTCCTCCATCTGGACCTGGACTGTGTCTGCCTGCAGGACCGAAGGACTCTTAACTCTTAACACAGATGTCTGTCTTGTCCTGCAGCAGCAGCACCTGAGCTCTCCTCCTCTGTCTGCCTCATATTCTGTAATGTGGTTTGCCCAGATGTGTTTGACAAGGTTTGTTGTGTTGCCACAGCCCTTTACAGTTTTTTTTACAAACTTCACAAACAGATTCTTGGTTGTTTTTTGGAGTTGAAATGGCTCCACACGTGACTTTGTGTACGCTCCACCATTGTTTATGTTTACAGTGACTGACTGGCCACAACGAGCAGTGTGCTGTTCCGCTTACATGCATTATGCACCACTGGCTGAAGAAAAAGTAGTTCCCACAAACCGCATACCGGTATCACTTAGACAAGATCTGAACAGTTTACTTTCCACTGCCTTCCTGTTAATGACTAGCCTGGTTAAAACCAGACCCTTGTCCTTCGCTTCGTACTAGGGTCTGGACTTTCTCCATAGGGAAACGATTCTTGCTGGAGGCGTGGCCTCTGCCTGAGGAACAAAACAATTGGATCTTAGGAAAATTTTGAACAGGGAAAGCATTCTGCTCCCTCCCCCTCTGTGCTCTGCTGAACTTGACATCTGCTCCGCCTCCTGCTGCTATTTCTCTCGCTGCCTGCATATTCTGTGTTTATATGTTATAAAACGTTTGAAAAAAATTAAATAAAACCATGTAGCGCTGGTCCAGCACACCAGAAGACCAGAAAATATGCAGGGATTCGGACAGCAACGTAAAACCTGAGTTTAATTCTCTCGTGACAACCTCAGTCATTTCCTTATTCTTTGCACTCAGCGGAGAGAGAGGAGGAGGAGGGAGCGAACACTTGACTTTTGGCAAAAAAACAAAATAAAACTCCAGATAAGGGATTAAGAAGGGGAAATTAACACATTTGTGTCATTTATAAAACAGTCCTGCATCGCTTTGCATCGCTTTGAATGAGAACATGCGGCTGCTCGCTGGCTGCGCTGGGACAGGTGGGGGCGTGGGTTAGGGGCCAAAACTCTGTCCCTTCTGTTCTCTGATTGGTCCGGTCAAAAATCTACCGGAGAAATCGTTGTCTATGAGAGAAGTCCCAGACTGAGCAGTGAAGGGAAATGAGAATTGAGCGGAGCTACGTAGGAATGGCGAGGGCCAGGCTAGTTAATGACATGCATTACCTGAAATGACTCAAGTATCAAAACTATTGATAGTTTGAGTGAAGAATCTATTCTAGAGCTCAGCATTCTGGTATCGATAGTAATCGATATTTTAGTATCAATCTGCACATCACTACTAGTGGCTGATTCTAGTACTACAACAAAAAAGCTACACACTGTTGGAGCATACTGGGCATAGTTCCTGACGATGAACGATGGATTCCTGCGGCTAAATAACCAGAGCGTCTTAATTATGTACAAAATTATGATTTATCTTATATTTAATATGTGCGGCTTAGAGACAGGTTCTTTCGGTAGTCCGAGGATTCCGGTAGTTCTTCTTTTTGTGCCCGCCCCGTACCGCCAACTTCATGTCGACCCTCCTCCTTCCTCACTGAATACAAACACAGCCCCTCACGTGCTGGTTCACACACACTTATTAACATCGTGAATGCAGGGCAGCTGAAGAGGATTATTATTTAATGTAAATAGTTTATTTTTTAGGTATTTATGTACAGTTAAAGCTGTTTATTAATAAATGTGCCTGTGTGACAACTGGGACAAAGCTTTGACTGAGAAATATATTTTTGTTTTTACTTTATGGAAAGAAAAAATATTGCAATATATCTAAAAAAAGCTAAGGACCAGACTTAGCTTTTTTAGATTTTTCTACCTGGATTATTGAGCATGCATCAGAGTATTGCAATATATATTGTATATTGCCATTTATCTTAAAATATCCATCCATCCATCCATCTTCTTCCGCTTATCCGGGGTCGGGTCGCGGGGGTAGCAGCCTAAGTAGGGAGGCCCAGACTTCCCTCTCCCCAGCCACTTGGAGCAGCTCCTCCGGGGGAATCCCAAGGCGTTCCCAGGCCAGCCGAGAAACATAGTCCCTCCAGCGCGTCCTGGGTCTTCCTCTGGGTCTCCTCCCGGTGGGACATGCCCGGAACACCTCACCAGGGAGGCGTCCAGGAGGCATCCTAACCAGATGCCCGAGCCACCTCAACTGGCTCCTCTCGATGTGGAGAAGCAGCGGCTTAAAATATCGAGATATTAATTTTGGTCCATATCGTACAGCCCTAACTGTAGCCCACTGAGCAATTTAGTTGGATAGCCCTGGCATAGAAGAAGACGCTGGAGACCACAGAGTGGTAAAACATCTGCAGCATGGTTCTGCAGACATTAAAGGACCTGAGTCTCCTTAGCTCTGGTCTTTCTTGTAGAGGGCATTGGCGTTAGCTTGTTAGCTGTCCAGTCCAGTTTGTCGAGGTGGACCCCCAGGTACTTGTAGCAGTCCACAGTGCCCACCTTAGTACCCTTCATCATGTTAATAGGGTTGTGTGTGTGTGTGTGGGGGGGGGGGATATTCTTCTTGTAGTCCACCTACAGCTCTAGACAAGTGAACAGGAAACAAAGGGATGGAATTTCTGATCCAAGCTTCTAATGTGAATACGTTTTTTTTTTGTGTGTGTGTGTGTGTGTAACAGTTCATGGTTGTTAAATTTGAAATGCTTATTTAGTTTTTTGTGTTTTCAGGAAAACCGGAGCTGAGAGGCTACAACCTTTCTCCACTGTCTGCTAATGAACTTAAAGCTGTTAACAGCCTTCTGAAGACATGATCCAGCAGCTGCTCCACACCTCCGAGTGAATTACTAACAAAATAACCCAAAGAAAGAGATGAATAAAGATATTTAGAGGCCAGTTTTTGTACACCTGTCAGATCTGTGGAATAACAGATTGTGTAGCATGTAGAAAACTGTGGTTAGATCAGTGTCTAAGGTCTTCTTCACACTGAATGGACCAGGACATCAGTCGGAGCGTGGATGGACTTTGCAGGGACTTGGCAAGGTTTCCAAGAGTTTATTAGGAACACCGGTGGCACAGGATGGACCCATAGAGGGTTTTGAGCATGTATGAAACTTGGTGTGGTGGGAGTGCTGGGTGGAATGAGTGGAAGCTTCTTGGAAATAAGCTTGTCTGACTTTTATTTCAATGTTTATTAATCATTATTAAAAAGGTGTGATATTCCTGTAACGAGTCTCCAATAAAATCATGGATTTGACAGTCTTTTTCATGAGGGATAGTGATGGATCAAGAGATGGAGTGATAAATTGGAGCCTCAACTGCTGTAAATGAGCATGCCACTGTCATGTGGAAGAAGCTGAGCTGATATTAGTTTATCTCCCAGCTCACACCTCTATGGTCATGAGGTTTGGATCATGAACTAAAATGTTCCTGGAGAAAAGTATTTTTAACAATTTATTTTTGATCATTTTTTAAACATAAGCACAGAGTTTACATCTTCAACATCATTTCCCAAACCATTCCACAATTCAACTCCCTGTACTGAAACAAACCATCCCTTCAAACTACGTAGTCCTATACATTGGCTTTGCAAAAATTTCACTTCCCTTAAGCAGCTTTCTCTCAACAAAATACATTTGAACATTTGAGGGTTCTATTACTAACAAAAATATTATAGTCCACCAAATCATAAAACTTCAGTACTTTGAGTTGTTTAAATAATATATTAGATGGATGACAGTAAGGCTTTCTTGTAATAATTCTCACAGCTCTTTTCTGTAAAATAAAATAGATTTAGTTATAATTTAATTTATAAAGGTAACACTAAAATAAATTTTTCTCCAAATTAAATGTGTTTTTTTTGTGTGCTACAGTTTGTATGTGTAAAGATTGTCGATATGAGATTTTAAACAACCTGTTAACTGCTGCCAATCAAATGGTGAATGAACTACTCTGTAGGGTTCATGTATTAGAAAAGAAGAAAATAACACTATCCAAAGTATCCAAAGCGCTGAAGAAGCTATGGCAGACAGAAGCCAAAACGTGGAGAACATTTTTTGTCAATTTTTTATTATAGGCCTACATATGAAAAAAAAAACTGCACAGTGCCTCACCAGCCATGAACCTCACCGCACGTCACTGGAAGACTCAGAATCTAAAATTTATGTTGAAGATATGATTGATACAAATTTCTTTCCAGTTATAAAAGATTGTGAATATTACTGTATAATGAAAAGCAGTTTAATGATATCAACATGACAAATGGAGGTCTCTATTATTCATTTCAATAGTAGAAGTATAAATGCAAATATATCTAAGATAACAGATTAAAACAATTAAGCAGAACTTTTACATTAATAGCACTGTCAGAGACATGGCTAAATGATGAAAACATAAATAATGCTTACATCGAAGGGTATGAATTATATCGCATGAACAGAAAAAATAAAAAAGGTGGAGTGACTATTTGTTCATAGTGAAATAAAATGCAAATGAATTAGTGAAATGTCAATAATTGTTGATAATATAATGGAAATGATAATAGAAATAATAAATAAAAATGATAAAAACATAATTGTGTATATAGATCACCAGGCTCAAATATAGAGTACAGTATTTTCTGGTGTATAGGTCGCACCTGTGGATAGGTCGCATTGTCCAATAGACCTTTTACCAGTTGACGCGCATGCACTCGCATTTTTCCAGAATTTCTGGAAGCTGGGGGTAACGCGTCAATACTACTCTAGTGTTTTCATTACTGCCAACGGTCGCGGTGGGGAAATAGGACTTTTATTGTGTTTATAATTGTTCCAGGCAACGTAAACGAGTAAAAGAAAAAGGTGAGACTTGTTCGTTTTACAACGTCCCTCTAGGAAAGTCGAGTAAAGCGACTAAAAGAAGGAAGATGTGGCTTCAAGCGCTTCGCCGGCAGGACTTCACCCCGACACAAAGCACCAACGTGTGTAATCAGCATTTTTTATCTGGCATGGCCATTAATGGTCCAAGCTCCGTGGATTACGTTCCAACATTACATCTTGGATATGGGAAACAGACAAAACAGAGAACAACCTCCCGCAGCAGAATGCTACTAGACAGTTGCTAAGCTAGCAGCTAGCTAGTTCTACGAGACCTCTCTGTACCTCAGTCCACTGCCTGTGTTGAAGTTTCAACCTGCAACATGCAAGGAGATTCTTCCTTCAATCGCCCTGAAGAAAGAACAGGTGAGTAAAATAGCATCAAACACTGTGCAGCTGTATAAAAATGAACAGACCACTGCACTGTTAGCCTGTTATTATTTGAACTCTTTCTGCGTTGAAAAAATATACAGTAGTAGTTTCCACAAGACAAACATGTTTTATTAACATTATTTGAGGTCTGACAGCACTGCATCTTTGAAAACATTTCTGCCATTTCTCTGTTTCTGTAAGTTATTCGCACAGTTTTCAGTGATGGCTGGTGGTGATATTTTTAGGGTGGGCTAATTTACACACACACGTATAATGTACACACCAGCTCGTTGTGCCGCTGTACAGAAATGCGGTGGCCCTCGTCCAGCTGAGAGGCAAATTAGCTAACCCTGCCCAACATGTTTTAGGTCAACAATACATAGTTCCCAGACATGTGACTAGAATTCTGGAGTTTCCGCCATTTTAGTAGTCAGAAAATGTTGAAGAAGAGCTATTTTGTAAGTTCCAACCTTTCAATTTTATATTTTTAACTATGCATTTCTTTTATTACTTATATCAAATATTGTTTTATAATTGCTTGTTTGAATTTGGTGCCTTCATAAGATGTGTTTAATGAAATTTCTTTGAACTTTTTCATTTTGCTTTCCTCTGATAGCCATGTGAATTGATATTTCCCAGCTATGAACCTTATCAAATAATATGTATTATTTTTGAAACACTGGGACTGTTGAGTTTTAATTTTTTTGAATAAAGCAGTTTATCAATCATCCATTTTTTTTATACTTATACACATTAAAAATGTTTCAATGACATTTTCAAAACAACACATGTTGGCATTTTCCTCCTGTTCAAGGTTGTCAACTCCAGCTCTGCTGTGGCACTTACTGTTCAACGGTGTGAATGACAATTTTTTAATTAAAGATCTACAGGTATACTGTATTTATAAATTATTAGTAAACAGTCTACATTCAATACAATAAGACGAATGGACAATTTGTCTTTCATTTTTAATTTAAATTACTTGAACACACTATTAAAATACTGTTGATTCTCAAAGCTTTTTACATTTAATTGAAAATTACTTAGCTGATTTTGTAATGTAATATTTTCTGTTCTTAATGACTGCAATTCAAACTGAACCTGACTTTCAGAAACGGGTGTATATTCTGTACAGACATTTGCACCCTCTTGCTGCTGCTGAACCGTGCACACTGGAACTGCTTCCTCCACTTCAGGTTGGACGAAGTTCCTCATTGGTGTAGCCAAAACCTCAGGTTCAGAGACTGCACCGAGTTCTAGGACAGCCTGCGCACACTGGAGATGTTCCTTTGAGCGAACTCTTTCTTTCACTCGTCTGTACCTATAATTAAGATAAACATAAATGTTTATATATGTATACAGATATATATATATATATATATATATATATATATATATATATATATATATATATATATATATATATATATATATATATATATATATATATATATATATATATATATATATATATATATATATATATATATATATATATATATATATATATATATATATATATATATATATATATATATATATACATATATATATATATATATATATATATATATATATATATATATATATATATATATATATATATATATATATATATATATATATATATATATATATATATATATATATATATATATATATATATTATATATATATATATATATATATATATATATATATATATATATATATATATATATATATATATATATATATATATATATATATATATATATATATATATATATATATATATATATATATATATATATATATATATATATATATATATATATATATATATATATATATATATATATATATATATATATATATATATATATATATATATATATATATATATATATATATATATATATATATGTTTGCGTCTAGGTAATAAGACAACTTTTCTGCTGAAAAGAAATCACATTACTACAGCAGACATTTTTACAAGTTAAAAATTACATATTTATAAATATTCAAATATCAAAGTAACGATACGTTTTTAATTAATATTACAATTATTAAAAGTGACATTAATTTGTATACCTGTTCATCTTAGACTCCGATCTTTGATGTTCCTTAGCTGCCTTTGTGGGAGTGAGCACCAGTCAACTTCAATGTAGCCCAGTCTGGGTTTGACCTGTCGTACATGTGTGCAGCCGTCCTGAACAACATAAAAAAATTAACAGAAGCAATTATTCAAATGTTGGAAGTTATACCCAAAACATTACTTTTTAATGTAATATTTTCTGAACAGACACATTCCCAATGCTTTATTCACACATGAAAACAAAAGGGAACCAAAATCAAAACAATGACAATGTTGCAGTGTTCAAATATTATCTATTTGAAATATAATGTGTATGTATACATACACAGTGTACGTATATACAGTACATACAGCATTATATACTGTGTACTCTCAACTCTGCATGTACATACTGTGAACTCTCAGTTACTGCCACATCAAATTTTAGCTCAAAAACTGTCAGTGATATAAACATTTTTGTTTCCAATATATTCAGGTAGCGATAGGAGCCATCTTAAATTGAGTTATCCTAAAGCTTATCAGTTGTAAATGTCCGTCCAGTGATTAGTTTCAGAAAGTTTGATATAAATCTATCCCTGCTGAAACCCATCTGTTCTATGGCGTTTCATACGTGAGCTGACTTTGTGTACATGTGTATATATTTTATCCTGTGTTTTCATTTTAATGCTGTTCTTATACATTTTTATTATAATTTCACTGCTGTAAATGTCATAGTTTTACCACTAGTGTGTGTTACCGTTTCTGTAATTTTATTGTGATGCACCAGTTGAAACAGTTTGTCGTGTGGGTCCATGAGTTATTTTGCTAACAGACAAACAGACCGACTACAAGCGTTTACGTGTGTGTCAGCCTGATGTCACAGGGTAAATAAAGGTTCAAAATACATTATTAACGAGCAGCTTCCTAACAACAGAGAGTCGAGGCTAAACACGAGCGAGGCACTTTGTTGTCGTATGTTACGTGTGGATGTTAGCATAGCGTTGCTAAGCTAGCGACAGTGTAAGAGGAGGTGAAGAGACGACACAGGAGACAGGCTGCAGAACTTCACCTTTTAATCAACTCCTACTAAACTGGCGGGAACCCGCCCAACACTGCTTTATATACCCACATAACATCCGGTCCTCTGGACCTTTCACAATAAAAGCATCCTGTAATACATTCGGTCCACTGGGTGTGAGTAGAGCCCCCTAGTGGTCCACCACACACGCCCCCCCAGAACACCCAGTAAGGTCCATCACTAGTCCCGCATTTTAGGTTTGATCAAACGACCAGAACGGCTGAACCTGGGCCCTGCAGAACCAGTCTGATGAAGTGGAGGGCTACGAGGAGGGTCTGCAGAAGATTCGGGCTCCAATGGACGTTGAGAGTTTCCGGAAGAAGGACCGCCGTCCGTTAATAATGTGGATGGAGGTCTGCCTCTGCGAGGAGCTTGGGCCGTAACAACCTGATCATCTGACATAACATGAGCTGGTTTAAGCCTATCAATACAGACAGTCTCAGTACGACCCCCTAAATCCAAAATGAAATGTTTCGGACCTGGTTGAAGAACTCGAAACGGTCCATCATACAAAGGCTGTAGTGGTGTCCTGTGTGCATTGTGTTTGACAAAAACAAATTTAGAGGACTCCAGACTCTTAGGGACAAATGACTGCGGTAAACAATGGTGTACCGGACCGGGGACACGAAAAGGGGCCTCCTGAGGTGAAAGATGGAGCAACGGTGGAGCGAACTGTGGTGAGGGTACCTCAGGTAAAAACTCACCGGGGACGCGCACAGGCTGACCGTAAACCATTTCAGCCGGGGAAGAGCTCAGGTCTTCTTTGGTTGCGGTACGCAACCCCAACAAAACCCAGGGAAGGCGGTCAATCCAGTTGTCACCGGTCAATGCAGCACGAAGTGCAGCTTTCAATGACCTGTGAAACCGTTCACACAAACCATTAGCTTGGGGGTTGTAAGCGGTGGTCCTGTGAACGTTAGTCCCCAGACCCTTGGCCATGGTAGACCAAAGCTCCGAAACAAACTGCGGGCCCCTGTCCGATGTAATGTCTGAAGGGGGGCCGAAACGTGCAACCCAGGTAGACAAAAAGGCCCGGGCCACCACTGCAGATGTTGTGGACGTCAGAGGAACCACCTCTGGCCACCTGGTGGTCCGGTCTATCATAGTCAGCAGATGAGTAAAACCCTGTGATGGAGGCAGAGGGCCTACTAGGTCTACGTGCACATGATCAAACCGCCGACTTGGGATGGGGAAAGGTTCCAACGGTGCTTTGGTGTGCCTGTTGACCTTAGCACGCTGGCATGGAACACACGCTGCTGCCCACTCCTTAACTGCTTTACGCAGACCGGGCCAAACAAACTTTGAGCTGACCAGTTTCACAGAGGCTCTAACACCTGGGTGAGAAAGGGAATGTAAGGAGTCAAAAACGCGGCGTCGCCATGAAACTGGAACCAGGGGGCGGGGCCTGCCCGTAGATACGTCACAGAGCAGGAGAGGACCTCCGTCATTCACCCGCCTTTCCTCCAACTCGAGGCCTGTGGGGCCGGACTGGAGCTCGAGTATTTCTGCGTCGCTACGTTGGTCCGCAGCCATAGCAGAAAAATCGATGCCAACGTACACGGGAGCGATCAGCACCCGGGAGAGACAGTCAGCCACCACATTGGATTTTCCAGCCACATGCTGAATGTCTGTAGTAAATTCAGACACCGCTGCGAGGTGGCGTTGCTGGCGAGCAGACCAGGGGTCAGAAATTTTTGACATAGCAAACACCAGGGGTTTGTGGTCAACGTATGCAGTGAACTGGCGGCCTTCCAGGAAAAACCTGAAATGGCGTGTAGCCAGGTAAAGCGCCAGCAACTCTCTGTCAAAAACACTGTATTTCAGCTCATTGTCCCGCAGCGTACGGCTGAAAAATGCAAGCGGCTGCCAAACCCCGGAAACCTGCTGTTCTAACACAGCCCCCACCGCAACATCAGATGCGTCGGTTGTTAAAGCTATTTGCGCCGCTGGGGATGGATGGGCCAAAAGGGCAGCAGTGGCCAGTGCAGCTTTAGCGTCACCAAATGCCTGTAGGCGTTCTGGTGTCCAGTCCACGCTGTCGTTGGGCTTTTTCTTTTTCAGCGCTCTATAGAGCGGACTCAGCAGTTGTGCTGCCCTGGGGAGGAAACGGTTATAGAAGTTAACCATTCCCAAAAACTCTTGTAGCGCTTTAACAGACTGGGGCTGTGGGAAATCTGACACCGCCTGCACTTTGTTTGGTAACGGGACGGCGCCACTTGCGGAAATGCGGTGGCCCAAAAAGTCAATGACTGGCAGCCCAAATTGGCATTTCGCTGTGTTTACAATCAGGCCATGTGCTGCCAGGCGCTGAAAAACCTCACGGAGGTGGGACAGGTGCTGCTCAGCCGAGCTGCTAGCCACCAGGATGTCGTCCAAGTACACAAATACGAAGGACAGACCCCTTAGGACTGAATCCATCAACCGCTGAAATGTTTGTGCTGCACCTTTAAGACCAAAAGGCATGCGCAAAAACTCAAACAGGCCGAAAGGCGTGATAACAGCGGTCTTAGGGACATCCTCCACATGCACAGGAACCTGGTGGTACCCCCGTACTAAATCTACTTTAGAAAAAATGGAGGTCCCAGCCAGGTGCACTGAAAAATCCTGGATGTGGGGGATGGGATAACGATCGTTCTCTGTGATGTTATTGAGGCGGCGGAAATCTCCACATGGCCGCCATTTGCCATCTGCCTTGGGCACCATGTGGAGGGGGGAGGCCCACGGACTGTTTGAGCGCTGCACGATGCCTAAACGCTCCATGTTAGCAAACTCTTCCTGTGCGATTGCTAGCTTAGTAGCATCGAGGCGGCGTGCACGTGCGAACACCGGGGGCCCCGTTGTGGGAATATAATGTTCGACCCCATGTTTTGTGTTTGTGGTTGCAAAATCAGGAACAGTCAGCGAGGGAAACTCAGACAATAAACGTTGAAACACATTACCCGAAGCTAAAAAGTTAGCATGTATTAAAGGCCCAGCTCCTCGCGTCTTACAAGGCAGTGACGAAAAAGACACAGCGTCGATCAAACGTCTGTTAGCAATGTCAACAAGGAGCCCGTGAGCACAAAGAAAATCAGCCCCTAAAATAGGGACCGAGCTAGCAGCTACCACAAAGTTCCACCGGAAGTCCCGTTCATGGAAACGCACAGTCACCAACCTTTCGCCAAACGTCTTG
Organism: Garcialebias charrua; assembly: GCA_038048925.1. NCBI lineage: Eukaryota > Metazoa > Chordata > Actinopteri > Cyprinodontiformes > Rivulidae > Garcialebias > Garcialebias charrua. Next base: position 47,628 of record JBBPBX010004052.1, read on the forward strand.
ACGGGAGAGCCATTCGCCGCGGTTAGCTGTGGCCCGCAGCCTTCAGCCAACCTGTCGGAGCCAGTCGGGGGGACGAGGCTCCTCTGCGACCCCGAGTCCACCAGGAACCGCCTCCCTGACTTCGAGTCCTCGATGAAAAGCAGCCTTTCCTTCTCGCCAACGGCTGCGACTGCTAGCGGCTGTTGGCGGTCTCGTTTCCCTGCGGCTTGAAGCTGCACGGCGGGACGCACCGTCGTGCTTTGGCGCCAAAACGCGCGTGGTAGAAACAAAGAACGGGACCTGCCCGCCTGCGGCTAGTGACTCCTGCCACCACCGCTGGCTCGTCCGGCGCTGTGTGCGTCGCTCGAAACTCGGGCGCTGCTGGAGATCCCGGGACCACCGCCTGTACCGCGAAGGTCCTCGTGGTTAGAATGATGCGGTCGGCTTCTTCGGCCAGCGAGCGGTAATCCTTCTCCTGCAGAAACGGGGAGTTGGCCAGGGCGGTTCGCACAGGAGCTGGAAGCTGGCGGAGGACGAGGTGGCGGAAGAGGAACTCGCAGTCGTCTGATCCCCGCAAGGACAACATGCTCTCCACGAGCTCGAGAGCTGTTCCGTCACCCAAACCGGAGAAGGAAAATAGTTTCTCAGCGCGCTCCGCCTCTGAGAGTGTGTAGCGCCGCAGAAGAAGCTTCTTGAGGGCGTCGTATTTTCCTTGTGCTGGAGGGTTTTGTAGTAGGCTCATTACCCGCTGGGTTGTCAGCGGATCCAGCGAAGCAACCACATGGTGGTATTTGGTGTCGTCAACAGAAATCCCGCGAAGAGCAAACTGTGATTCGATGTGGGCGAACCACGACTGAGGCGCGTGCAGCCAGAAGTCCGGGATTTTAACGGCCACCGAAAAAGCGAGCGGGGCCGCCTGTGTAGGTTCCACAGCCGTGGACAGCAGTAGAGAGCTGGCTGAAGCGTCAGATGTCGACATATTCAGTTCACGAGGGTCACCAGTGTAAGAGGAGGTGAAGAGACGACACAGGAGACAGGCTGCAGAACTTCACCTTTTAATCAACTCCTACTAAACTGGCGGGAACCCGCCCAACACTGCTTTATATACCCACATAACATCCGGTCCTCTGGACCTTTCACAATAAAAGCATCCTGTAATACATTCGGTCCACTGGGTGTGAGTAGAGCCCCCTAGTGGTCCACCACAACAGTAACAGAGGAGCTAGATCATGAAAAATTCAAACACACACAGTTTCGCTAAGTTAATCACATACAATTTTGGCTTACCTGAAGTGATCGGAGCATATTTTTGATGTTGACGATGGCAAATCCTTGCGGTTAATCTGACACAGCCAGACTCGCCGACGTTCAGTGGTGAGCGCTTCTGTATCTGGTCCTTCATGCTTCCTTATTTTCAGAATTACGTAAAACTTACGCTTGGCAATTGCTGGCAATTGCTCGATTGGTACAACCAGTCCCAACACGAAATAAATATTGCAATTATTTACAAATAAACAACCGCAAAAAATACATTGCTCGTAACCTACGCTGCTACTAGTGGTTAGGAGTGGAAGTATCACCAACTAAAATGGCGGACAACCCGGAAATGCCCATTATGTGACGTCACATGGGAACTATGTATTCCTTTTTGGTCCAAACTGTGTCTCCTCCGAACAAAAAACACGGAAAGCAGAAAAGAGATTTGTTAGCTACACTTTCCGTTAGCCACTCCTTTCGTTGGAACCAGATCACAGAAAAACTCCGGTTTTGCTGCTTTTCCTTTTGCTGTATTTGAATATCTTTTGGTCTGTCTGATCCCAACCTCTTCATCTCCAGTTTTTCCTCCAAAGACATCAAGGAAAATGGGTGACAAATCAAATAATCCACCTCGTTCATGCTAATCTTGCTCGCCATGGTACCGTGGCACTACCTACACTAAACCACACCCACATAAACTAGGGCTTGAAGCACGTTATTGTACGTCCACCCTAACTGGCTTATTTCTGTGGCATTGGGCTGATCCTGGGCTGACCAGAATTAGCCCCAATGAGCCGCAAACTGAGGGGGCGTGGCGAGACGCATGTCAATCATTCTGAACCACAGAGACATTGAATTAAAATGGGCTGTGAAAAGTTAGCCCTGCAGAACGACCCTGGGATCTTCCCAGATGGTTTAGCACCAGTTTTTGTTGTAAATTTCACTAAATAAGACACATTATTTTTAAATTCTGTTTATTTTTAAGTTGTTATTTATAAATTGTTTATAATTATATAATTATATTATAATTATATAATGTTTAACCTTTTTATTGTGAATACCAGGAAGGGCTTAGCCCTATAGCCCACTTATACCAGCCGCCCCTGGCTGGGAGCATCGGTGACATGCTGTCACAGAAAGAAAAAAAAGCAATCCTGTCATCAATGTGTATAAGCATACAGTTTAACTATACACAAGACTGTTTTGTTTATTGTCAAATATGAATTAATACTTTGTTTTACAGCAGCAACTGGCCACCAACTCATTGCTGACAAAGGGTTTGATGTCAAGTCAGAGGTGGAAAAAGGGAAGCTAGTCTGAACCTGCCCACCTTTCAGCATCCAGGAAACAAGCAGTTCACTGAGGAAGAGGTATGTATTGTACACGGAGTGTTGTGGCCTTTTGTAGCACTGAAGCCTCGGATATAGTCGCGCTTTGGTCCGCAAGCTGGAGCGCATGTGCTGCGCGCGCACTGTGTATGCGTTTATAGTGTGGCACGGCAGCGCTTGGCAAAGTGCTGTTCTTTTACTGACCAGCAGGTGGCAGTACCCTCTAAAACCTGTGCATATGTTGCAAGAAAGGGTGTAGAAGAAGAAATCTACCGTAGAAGAAGAACTGTTTGACGTCACACAACAAAAACAAATAGCTTTCCGCTCGCGTGCTGAACTGTTGTCTTTATTTGCGGTTTTAATGCATGGAGTCAGCGGAGGAGAAAGCGATCACGTGAGTTTTGGCGAAAAAACAAAAGAAAAGTCCGACTCCAGATCAGGAATGAAGGAGAATTTAATACATTTTGTGTCACAAAACATTCCTCCATGCCTCGCGACGCCGTTTCCACGACCACAGCGGCGCAGACAGCTGCAGAATCTGGCGTGAAGGCTGTCGGTGAGGTCCACACCCGACCTGTCAATCAATTCGGCGCGCGCGCTAGGCTTGCGGAGCTTCAAAATCTGGGAGGTGCACGACCACGCGCGAAACCAACGCGCTGGCCAAAGCGCGGGGGCGGGGACTTCGCGATTGCGTCACTTTGGCCGCGCGCCCTATGCGACGCGTCAACTATATCCTAGGCTTGAGTGCAATCAAGTAAAAATATCTTTGTAAATACAGGTGTTTCCGGTAGCGTCTAACTGGCCCGGCGGGGCACAAAGATTCGCTTGCCCGCTGGGCCGACACACATTTATGGACCTGTCAGGCCTGTCATGATCCAAATATATTTATTTTAAATAAATTCTATCAACCGTGACATCACATTGGTTGAAGTTTTTGAAGGACATCACGCTAATCCAATGAAAACTCACAGCACTCCTCAGCTGGCTCAGTCATTCCCTCCCCAATTAGACCAAATTTATATACTGTATTCAAATCCATGTTTATTACAGTAATAGGCTCTTTGCACCTACGGCGTTGACGTCACATCCGCCTGAGCGGATGCGGGTCGCTAGCTTCCGCTTTGAGGAACTATGACAGCTAGGAAAGAGAAACTCGCGTTTCAGAAGCAAGTTAAACATCACGAACACTGTTGTGTCCCCAAGCATGCTGATGTAATGGTGTTTTAAGTTTCCACGGACTTTTTATTTCCGGATTTTTTTTTTTTTTCCCGGATTCTTTAGTTTCCACGAGGATCCTCCAGACAGAGAAAATTGCACGTCTGCGAGTTCACATTGAGCGTGCAATCCAAAGGGATTGCATATATACACATGTATGTGTATGTGTATACATATATATCAGAATCAGAATCAGAATCAGAATCAGGTTTATTGGCCAAGTATGTTGACACACACAAGGAATTTGTTTCCGGCTGTTCGTGTCTCTCTAGAAAGTGTCTCTCTAAAAATGCTAAAAACTGTACAGATACTTTACATAAAAAAACGTACAAATAATACACAAAATACAGAAGGATTCACATCACATGGGGGTTGTGAATGGGTTGGGGGTCACGCTGATGGATGTCTGATGATCAGCTGTTGATGATGGTGATGGCCTGGGAGAAGAAACTGTTTTTGTGTCTGGCAGTCTGTAGATCTGTAGCGTCTGCCAGACGGGAGAAGTTGGAACATGTTGTGACCCGGGTGTGTGGAGTCTGTGATGATTTTTCCAGCCCGTTTCCTGGTTCTTGCATGATACAAGTCCTGAATGGAGGGCAGAGAAGCCCCGATGACTTTCTCAGCCGTCCTCACTGTTCGCTGCAGCCTGTTCCTGTCCTGCCTTGTGGCTGCTCCAAACCAGACTGTGATGGATGTACACAGGATGGACTCAATGACTGCAGTGTAGAACTGGATCAGCAGCTCCTGAGGCAGGTCCAGCTTCCTCAACTGGCGTAGGAAGTACAGTCTCTGCTGGGCCTTTTTGAGGATGGAGGTGATGTTGTGCTCCCACTTCAGGTCATGTGAGATGGTGGTTCCCAGGAACCTGAAGGACTCTACCGTAGACACGGGGCTGTTGAAGATTTTGAGGGGCAGCAGTTCTGGGGGGTGTCTCCTGAAGTCCACTCTCATCTCTACTGTCTTCAGTGTGTTCAGCTCCAGTTTGTTCAGGTTGCACCAGGACATCAGTCGTTCCACCTCCTGTCGGTACGCAGACTCGTTGTCATCACTGATAAGTCCAATGACTGTAGTGTCATCTGCGAACTTCAGGAGTTTAACAGACGGGTCATTATATTATGTGTATATATGCATAATATTGTTGATAGCGTGATATCAACAATTGATATCCCACTATCAATTGTTGGAAGTATTAATTAACTTACCCCGATGCATGCTCAATAATCCAGGTAGAAAAATCTTTTTTTTTTTTAAAGCTAAGTCTGGTCCTCTGGACATTCAAAAAACAAATACTGTAGACAGTTTGTTTTTTTGCACGTCCAGAGGACCAGACTTAGCTTTTTTTAGATATTAATGAACTTTTTACAGTGGCTTGCCTGATGGTTAATTATCAAAATAAACTTCTTGTCAGTGCATGGGCTAAGGGAAAGAATTTCTGATGGACATTGTCCACACGAAATGAGTTCACACAGAAGCATTTAAATGTATTTTTTATTGTTATGAACTGATTGCATGTTATCAAATTTCATGAATAAATGTGAAGACAAATAAACATTTCTTGTTTTTCACATTTCACTTGCTTTTATAAAAAAACATGGTAAAAAACAAGTACAGTAAACACAAGAGCACTGACCAGAGGAGATTGTGATGTGCAACGGCGCAGGACTAAATTTGGCCAAATGGTGGTGTCCATCAGAGGAATCAGTCATGGAACACACTGCCAGTTTCCATCAGGTACTGTGGCACCTACTCTGGCTTTAAAAACTCTTTGAAACTTTGGCTGAAAACTAACCAGAAGTGCACTCATGTGTAGATTACTTTGTCTATTTTCTTATGGCATCATATTTTTATTGTAATTTTATGTTGTGTTATGTGCTATATAGGTGATGCTTGTATTTTTCTCTGCTCTTTTGTTTTATGGGATGTTTCTTATTCTTACCTGCCTTAGGACAACGGATGAAAACTAGCTATTGTGCTAACTCCGGCATATTTACATTACTGCTTACTACTATCATGTTGATTAATATGCATTGTCCTAGCTTAAATAAATAAATGAAATAAATGAAAATAAATTCTTCAAATGATAAATTGTTATAAAACAAAGTGTCTTTTTTTTTCTTTTGGATTTCATAGTATCTACAGCACACAACCTATTCAAAAACAAAACTTGTGGCACATCCATTCATTAAACTTGGCCAAATAAAGCGTAATTATCCCAAATTCCATTTTTGGACATAAAAGAATTTCTGAAGCATGACAGATCATTTTTATTTTTACTACTGTAAACTTTTTTGTCATCTGAAACGCGTTACATTTTTTTGTGTAACAAAAAAATATATATTTTTTGATCTTCCATGTCTTCCATCCAGTCGCTACCAGACACTCTCGGTTGGTGACAGATGATGTGTCCAAATCGCAGTACTGTATACCTCTGCCACTCTAAGCAGACAGGTCAGGAAGAGAGCCAGTCATTCCTCTGAAGAGGGTACCCGTACTCCTTTGAATAAAACATCACACAGATGTATTTAACTCGGGGCTAAAATATATGTAAGGTAGCAAGACATGAAAATTATATATTGCCAGTATTATTTACCGTAATCCTCTTTTACACATTCGACCCTGCACAGGCCCAAATCGTGCCAACTGGACCTGGTTTTGCACCCTGTGAAATCCAGAACCAGCCACACAGGAACAACTGCACGTCACCATTACAACAGGAACGGAATCTCTGAGAACTACCTGTTGACAGATCATATTACACTTTTTGTTAAGGTTTTCTTTCAAATTGTTGGCATGAAATGGAGTGCCCTCCTTAAAACAGTGAAAAATACTGTGATCAAATGGAACTCATGTTTACATTAAAACAAAACATGTGAAACTAGTCTTGCTTTTAATGTTATGATGAAAAAAAGTCATGATAAGAGGAGGGGCTGTAAACACGGTCCCTTTTGAGCTCTTAACAAAATGCATGCAAAAATAAATAAATAAATAACATAACACTGAACCCATGGAACATGGTCATATAATAAATTTGAACCAGAACAGTCAGCTGAACTCGAACTCTGACAAATTACCAGTGCTGCCCTACTTTTAAACTATGAGGTTTGTTGTGTTTCTTCATGGATCTGAAGCAAAAAGAACCGCAACCTGTCCTGTTGCCTCGTCTCTGTTTGACACTATCAACAGCAAAAAAGCAATATACTGTATACTGAACACAAATAGAAATTACTAGGTTAAACATTGTCCGATTGAATAACTGAGAATGTTCAGGTACTTTATTGGTACATTTTATACTAAAATCACCGGTAAAAATGCCTGCTAGCATTAGCTAAAGCTAACGTTAGCCACACAATCGAAGCAAAGTAAAACTCACCTTCGTGTTTGTGGATGTAAGACGAGGCATACATCTTAAAGCCTTTCTCTAATTTAGTCGTTGGAGCTTTGGATGAGACTTACAAATGCGATTAACATCATTAATAGTCAGCTTGGGCAAGCCCTGCAAGCCCTGCAAACACGAACACCTCGAATAAAACGCCATGTTCAATAGACCGGAAGTGAGCGGTCCGCATTGACCGGAACACGGAAGTTGACGTGCAAAGAGCCTATTGAGGGTGAACAAGCTTGTTTTTGAGCAGTAGCAAGCTGTTTTAAAAGAGAAAGTGATTGAACTACAGCTTGCACATCAAGTTTTTTTTAGAGAACCGGAGCTTGAACGTCAACGTATTCAAGCTGCTCTAAGGGACAAAAAAATTGTACATCAAGCCACTCTGAATGAGGAGAAACGTATTTTAGAGCAGGAAAAGTTGGTGTTGCAGAGAGAATTGCAGGCAAATGTTCTTGGAGTCTCTAAGCTTGTAAATAATAACTTGACTATAGATTGTGTGTTGGTCACTCCAGAGGTGACACCACAGGTGGAGGTGAAATGCAAAGTCGATGAAGAGATTGTTGATCTGAGTGAATGTTTTTGTTTTGGTCTGAATCAGAAAATGTCCTAGTGCCTTGCTCACAAGCAGGTGAACTGACACACGCGTGTCCTGCCGTTGTCCCGTCACGTGCGGTTGTGCGTGCGTCTCTCGGCCATCAACAGGGGGAGGAGACAGACGATGTCATCAATTTGAGTGAAAGTTTCTTTTTGTTTTATGGAACTCAACGACTCCATGTGAATTCTGATGGTGATTCGGGTGAGGATTTGCAAACACTTGAGGAGGTGAAAGAAGATGTCTATAATCTGAGTGATTGTTTTTTATTTAGCTCAGAAGCAGTGGAGACAACACAGACAGTTGCTACTGGTCCTTTGTGCCATTTACCTGCTGTTTCAGAACATATTGAGGGTGTTTTGATTAACGATGTGGGACCGTTGCCTCAGAGGCGAGCAGAAACTGAGTCAGGAAATGTTTGTTTATGTCTGTGGGTTGTGATTTGCTGCAGCCCTTTGTTAACCATGATGGTTGAGCATGCATCAGGGTAACCATGATGGTGTTTTGCTTGACTCTATCTCCTGTGTTTACAGAGTAGATGATTGCAAAGCCAGCCTGGAGGTGCTGTTACTGTCGACCAGGAGGTGCTGTCCAGTGCTGGCCAGTGCTGAAACTGAGGACGTTTTTTCTCTGGCTGTTATGTACAGGACACACTCTCATTTTCTGACTGGCGACGTTAAACTCAATATTGTGGGTGTTACTGAACAGCAGTCTTGCAGTGTAATCTCTGACAAAAGACTCATTTTTGGGATTGAGGTATTTTGAGTGTGGATGGTGGGTGTTGGTGCTGGCGGCTCTAGCGGACCCGCTGGTAGTGTTTGTCAGTTTGTTTGTTTTTTGTGATGGGTTGTGTTTTTTTAATTATTTATATATACTAGGTTGTTGTTGTTGTTGTTGTTGTTGTTGTTTTGGGTTTGTTTTTGTCTTTGCATGGGTTTAGCTGTTATCCCATGCAAAGTCATTTGTGGAGGTGGAGGTGTAAAATTCCCATGGGGATGTCATTTCAGTCAGGTCAGAGGGATGAGCCATTTAAGGGTTTTGAGTGGTTAATTGCCTACAGCTGTTAACTAAAGCACGCTGTAGGTGAGGTGATTGGCCCCATCTTAAAACAGGTCCAAGCAACAGAAGGAAGGAATCCGAAGCAGGAGCAACTGGGAGCCATGGCCGAAAGGAGTCAAATGTAACAGCCGAAGAATGTCCGAATGATGAAGCCGAAGTCGCCGAGTGATGATGCCGATGTTGTTGTAAGAAGCAAGAAGTCCGAGTGAGAAAGCCGAAAGAAGTAGCCGAATGTTGGAGCCATGAGAAAAAGCCGAAAGCAATAGCCGAATGAGGAAGCTGGAGCTGTGACCTGCCGATGTTGTCATGAGAAGCTGGAGCTGATGTTGCTGTTGTTGTTGTGTGTGGGGCGCACCCATCCTGGGTGCTGAAGATGGAGGCGTGGACGTCCTGCTGGCCATGGAGTTTTTTTTCTTTTATCTACCTGGAGCTGTTTTTCTGACCTGGTGAGATTGATTGTCCTATTTTTGCCATTTTGTTTACAGTAGGTGAGAGGGTTTCTTTTTTTTAATTAGTCCGGCATTTCACCGGTTTCGACGGCTGCATAGCAGTTGGCCCGGTGGGGTACCTTTATATTTCTTTGAATCGACTCACCAGGTCCAACTTTAATTTAATTACTTTGAGAGGGACACGGGGAAAGCTGAGGGTTTGGACGCTCCTTTTTTTTTTTTTTTATTATTAGGACTGCTGGAGGCGACGCAACCAGGGAGGTGTAGCAACAGCTTAAAATAAAAACTTTTTTAACCCTCATTTCTTGTCTCATGTCCCTTCATGTTACTTGACCCCTCGGGATGTAACATATGAGGGCTCGTTAAAGCACAATATTATTTGTGTGGTTACGTTGTTGTTTGTGCAAGCTTCTGTGCGTATTTGGTACAACTGACACGCGTTGGAGCGCTTGATTGGCTTGGAGTATTTTGTTCTGTTGGCTGCTCGTGTTGCGTTCAAGTGCTGTTGGGTGTTTTTGTGCTTGATGTATATTGAATAAAAGCTCGTTATTAGGATGAAAGTTACATGATGGATTATCAGGTGCATTTGAGGAGGTTTGATGCAGAACTTGAAAGACGTGCTACGTTTGAAAGGATAGAGATTGAAAATCAATTAAGGGTGAACAAGCTTGTTTTTGAGCAGCAGCAAACTGTTTTAAAAGAGAAAGTGATTGAACTACAACTTGCACATCAAGTTTTTTTGAAAGAACAGGAGCTTGAACGTCAACGTATTCAAGCTGCTCTAAGGGACAAAGAAATTGTACATCAAGCCGCTCTGAATGAGGAGAAACATCTTTTAGAGCAGGAAAAGTTGGTGTTGAGAGAGAATTGCAGGCAAAGGTTCTTGGAGTCTCAAAGCTTGTAAATAATAACTTGACTTTAGATTGTGTGTTGGTCACTCCAGAGGTGACACCCCAAGTGGAGGTGAAAAGCGAAGTCGATTAAGAGATTGTTGATCTGAGTGAATTTTTTTGTCTTGGTCTGAATCAGAAAATGTCCCAGTGCCTTGCTCACAAGCAGGTGAACTGACAAATGCGTTTCCTGCCGTTGTCCCGTCACGTGCGGTTGTGTATGCGTCTCTTGACCATGAAGAGGGGGAGGAGACAGATGATGTTGTCGATTTGAGTGAAAGTTTCTTTTTGTTTTATGGAACTAAACGACTCCATGTGAATTTTGATGGTGATTCGGGTGAGGATTTGCAAACACTTGAGGAGGTGAAAGAAGAGGTCTTTAAAGGACAACACCCACCATGACACTAACAATTCACCATATAGGACAATTACTGTAATTTAATATTATGTCTATTTTCATTTTTGCATTTGGGCCAGGCGAGGGTTAAAAAAACAAAAAACAAAAAAAACCACTCCCGAATGAATCCGGAAACCTGGCCGAAGAGTCCCGAAGTGTCATGTGACTTTTGTTACATCTCCACCCAGAAGGCAGAAGGTAGGAGTGAGTTTCCATGGAGGTTTATGAGAGAGAGTGGGAGTTAAAACTGCATATTTCCTGCATATTTCCTGGTGCATTTGTGTGTATATGGACCAGCGCTCTGATTTTATTTATTATTTATTTTATAACACCACTGCGGACCGTTGCTGCTCTCATTCATTCTGCCCAGAGGAGCGAGCCGCGAGCCGCGCGCGTCTCTGGCTCCTCGTTCCGCTGGTCACCTTTGAAGTTCCTCGTGCCGGTGTAATTTGCTCCCTCGAGTGTATGTATTTGCTCTCGTCAGCCTTGTTGCGGGGAGCACGGGGAGCACGCGCGCAGAGCTCCGCTGCGCGGCTGCCTTTCTGGTCACGGGGGGAGAGAATAAAAAGCCGATGCGGAAATGAATGAATTTGTCGCGATCAAACGAATTAAACTAGTATGTCTACGTGGATGCTCGCTCAGAATATGATAGACATGAGTGAGCGACAGCAGGATTAATCAACACAGGCAGCTTTAGGGAATATTTAAAAATGCTTCGCTTTTTCTTTTCCTCGCTCGCCTGTAACTCCAAGGCGTCACTTTGGTGACGTGAATGCCCATGTGAATGCCCATATATGGAGAGGGGCAGATTTTCCCGGAGCTGCATGCTAAAATCTGCTATAAATCATGAAATAACACATTTAGCGTTATTTCTCCACAATATAAGTAAACGCTCCTGTATTATTTTTAAATAAACTAATAAATATTAATGGCGATGCAATTTGAAAACATGGTGGGTGTTGGACTTTAATCTGGGCGATTGTTTTTTATTTAGCTCCGAAGAAGAGGAGACAACACAGACAGTTGCTGTTGCTCCTTGGTGTCATTTACCTGCTGTTTCAGAACATATTGAGGGTGTTTTGATGAACGATGTGGGACCGTTGCCTCAGAGGGGAGCAGAAACTGAGTCAGGAAATGTTTTGTTTATGTCTGTGGGTTGTGATTTGCTGCAGCCCTTTGTTAACCATGATGGTGTTTTGCTTGACTCTATCTCCTGTGTTTACAGAGTAGCTGATAGCAAAGTCGGACTGGAGATGCTGTTACTGTCGACCAGGAGGTGCTGTCCAGTGCTGGCCAGTGCTGAAACTGAGGACGTTTTTTCTCTGGCTGTTATGTACAGGACACACTCATTTTCTGACTGGGGACGTTAAACTCAATATTGTAGGTGTTACTGAACAGCAATCTTGCAGTGTATTCCCGGACAAAAGACTCATTTTTGGGTTTGAGGTATTTTGAGTGTGGATGGTAGGTTTTGGTGCTGGCGGCTCTAGCTGGTAGTGTTTGTCAGTTGTTTTTTTTGTGATGGGTTATGTGTTTTTTTATTTTAAATTTTATATATACTAGGTTGTTGTTGTTGTTGTTGTTGTTGTTTTGGGTTTGTTTTTGTCTTTGCATGGGTTTGGCTGTGTTATCCCATGCAAAGTCTTTTGTGGGGGGGTGTAACATCCCCATGGGGATGTCATTTCAGTCAGGTCAGAGGGATGAGCCGTTTAAGTGGTTAATTGCCTGCAGCTGTTAACTAAAGCACGCTGTAGGTGAGGTGATTGGCCCCATCTTAAACCAGGTCCAAGCAGCAGAAGGAAGGAGTCCGAAGCAAGAGCAACTAAGAGCCATGGCCGAAAGGAGTCGAATGTAGCAGCCAAAGAATGTCCGAATGTTGAAGCCGAAGTCGCCGAGTGATGATGCCGATGTTGTTGTAAGAAGCAAGAAGATGTCCGAGTGATGAAGCCTAAAGAAGTAGCCGAAAGTTGGAGCAATGAGAAAAATCCAAAAGCAGTAGCCGAATGAGGAAGCTGGAGCTGTGACCTGCCTATGTTGTCATGAGAAGCTGGAGCTGATTTTGCTGTCGTTATTGTGTGTGGGGCGAACCCATCCTGGGTGCTGAAGATGGAGGCGTGGACGTCCTGCTGGTCATGGAGTTTTATTCTTTTATCTACCTGGAGCTGATTTTTCGACCTGGTGAGATTGATTGTCCTATTTTCGCTGTTTTGTTTACAGTAGGTGAGAGGGTTTCTTTTCTTTTTTAATTAGTCCAGCATTTCACCGGTTTTGACCGTTGCATAGCAGTTGGCCCGGTGGGGTGCCTTTATATTTCTTTGAATTGACTTACCAGGTCCAACTTTAATTTAATTACTTTGAGAGGGACATGGGGAAATCTGAGTGTTTGGACGCTCCTTTTTGTTTTGTTTTTCAGGACTGCTGGAGGCGACGCAGCTAGGGAGGCGCAGCAGCAGCTTAAAATAACAACTTTTTTTAACCCTCATTTCTGGTCTCATGTCCCTTCATGTTATTTGACCCCTCGGGGCGTAA
>JBBPBX010004052.1:64180-78835 GCA_038048925.1 Garcialebias charrua
ATACATAACTTTACTAAACACACAATCATACATAACTTACAATCACACACACTTACTAAACACACAATCATACATCACTTTACTAAACACACACATTCATACAGCACTTGACTAAACACACAATCATACAGCACTTGACTAAACACACAATCATACAGCACTTTACTAAACACACACATTCATACATAACTTTACTAAACACACAATCATACATCACTTTACTAAACACACAATCATACATCACTTTACTAAACACACACATTCATACAGCACTTGACTAAACACACAATCATACAGCACTTGACTAAACACACAATCATACAGCACTTTACTAAACACACACATTCATACATAACTTTACTAAACACACAATCATACATCACTTTACTAAACACACACATTCATACAGCACTTGACTAAACACACAATCATACATCACTTTACTAAACACACACATTCATACAGCACTTGACTAAACACACAATCATACAGCACTTGACTAAACACACAATCATACAGCACTTTACTAAACACACAATCATACATAACTTTACTAAACACACAATCACACATCACTTTACTAAACACACAATCACACATCACTTTACTAAACACACAATCATACAGCACTTGACTAAACACACAATCATACATCACTTTACTAAACACACACAATCATACAGCACTTGACTAAACACACAATCATACATCACTTTACTAAACACACACACACATACAGCACTCTACTACACACACAATCATACATCACTTTACTAAATACACATTCATACATCACTCTTCTACACACACAATCATACATCACTCTACTACACACACAATCATACATCACTTTACTAAACACACACATTCATACAGCACTCTACTACACACACAATCATACATCACTTTACTAAATACACATTCATACATCACTCTACTACACACACATTCATACAACACTTTACTAAACACACACAATCATACATCACTTTACTAAACACACACATTCATACAGCACTCTACTACACACACAATCATACATCACTTTACTAAATACACATTCATACATCAATCTACTACACACACAATCATACATCACTTTACTAAACACACACATTCATACAGCACTCTACTACACACACAATCATACATCACTTTACTAAATACACATTCATACATCACTCTACTACACACACATTCATACATCACTTTACTAAACACACAATCATACATCACTTTACTAAACACACACAATCATACATCACTTTACTAAACACACACATTCATACAGCACTCTACTACACACACAATCATACATCACTTTACTAAATACACATTCATACATCACTCTACTACACACACAATCATACATCACTTTACTAAACACACACATTCATACAGCACTCTACTACACACACAATCATACATCACTTTACTAAATACACATTCATACATCACTCTACTACACACACATTCATACATCACTTTACAAAACACAAACATTCATACATCACTTTACAAAACACACACAATCATACATCACTTTACTAAACACACACATTCATACATCACTTTACAAAACACAAACATTCATACATCACTTTACAAAACACACACATTCATACATCACTTTACAAAACACACACATTCATACATCACTTTACAAAACACAAACATTCATACATCACTTTACAAAACACAAACATTCATACATCACTTTACAAAACACACACAATCATACATCACTTTACTAAACACACACATTCATACAGCACTTGACTAAACACACAATCATACAGCACTTGACTAAACACACAATCATACAGCACTTTACTAAACACACAATCATACATAACTTTACTAAACACACAATCACACATCACTTTACTAAACACACAATCACACATCACTTTACTAAACACACAATCATACAGCACTTGACTAAACACACAATCATACATCACTTTACTAAACACACACACACATACAGCACTCTACTACACACACAATCATACATCACTTTACTAAATACACATTCATACATCACTCTACTACACACACAATCATACATCACTCTACTACACACACAATCATACATCACTTTACTAAACACACACATTCATACAGCACTCTACTACACACACAATCATACATCACTTTACTAAATACACAATCATACATCACTTTACTAAACACACACAATCATACATCACTTTACTAAACACACACATTCATACAGCACTCTACTACACACACAATCATACATCACTTTACTAAATACACATTCATACATCAATCTACTACACACACAATCATACATCACTTTACTAAACACACACATTCATACAGCACTCTACTACACACACAATCATACATCACTTTACTAAATACACATTCATACATCACTCTACTACACACACATTCATACATCACTTTACTAAACACACAATCATACATCACTTTACTAAACACACACAATCATACATCACTTTACTAAACACACACATTCATACAGCACTCTACTACACACACAATCATACATCACTTTACTAAATACACATTCATACATCACTACTACACACACAATCATACATCACTTTACTAAACACACACATTCATACAGCACTCTACTACACACACAATCATACATCACTTTACTAAATACACATTCATACATCACTCTACTACACACACATTCATACATCACTTTACAAAACACAAACATTCATACATCACTTTACTAAACACACACATTCATACAGCACTTGACTAAACACACAATCATACAGCACTTGACTAAACACACAATCATACAGCACTTTACTAAACACACACATTCATACATAACTTTACTAAACACACAATCATACATCACTTTATAAACACACACATTCATACAGCACTTGACTAAACACACAATCATACATCACTTTACTAAACACACACATTCATACAGCACTTGACTACACACACATTCATACATCACTTTACTAAACACACATTCATACATCACTCTACTAAACACACATTCATACAGCACTCTACTACACACACATTCATACATCACTTTACTAAATACACATTCATACAGCACTCTACTACACACACATTCATACATCACTTTACTAAACACACATTCATACAGCACTCTACTACACACACATTCATACATCACTTTACTAAATACACATTCATACAGCACTCTACTACACACACATTCATACATCACTTTACTAAATACACATTCATACAGCACTCTACTACACACACATTCATACATCACTTTACTAAATACACATTCATACATCACTTTACTACACACACATTCATACATCACTTTACTAAATACACATTCATACAGCACTCTACTACACACACATTCATACATCACTTTACTAAACACACATTCATACAGCACTCTACTACACACACAATCATACATCACTTTACTAAATACACATTCATACAGCACTCTACTACACACACATTCATACATCACTTTACTAAATACACATTCATACAGCACTCTACTACACACACATTCATACATCACTTTACTAAATACACATTCATACATCACTTTACTAAACACACATTCATACATCACTCTACTAAACACACATTCATACAGCACTCTACTACACACACATTCATACATCACTTTACTAAATACACATTCATACAGCACTCTACTACACACACATTCATACATCACTTTACTAAATACACATTTGTAGTGAACCTACCCAGGGTCAAATTAAGGTTTTTGAACTGTCCAGTGATGACCTTTACTGACCTCTCAGTAAAGCAAGACATTTACTACAAAATTATTCATTTAGCTATAATCTGATAACATAGTCACCAATAAGAGACTATTTCTATCTTTGATTTTAGGCTGATGTGATCAAAAGAATAACTTTTGTCATTTTCATGATGTGTGCTTTTAAGCTGTGTTATTCTGTGAGAGTTAAACTGTGTTTCACTGCTGTGTCAAAGGTGCAATCTCGGGTCACAGAGACTTCTTTTAATTTTGTTAATTCAAATGTTATCAAATGAATAATTTTATTTGTAAGAGCATCAGTACATTTTAATGTCAGATAAATCAAATACTCTGCTTAATTCAAAATGTTGTACATGGAGGATTTCTCCTCTCCTCTCGAACTTGCATGTGAAGATAAAAGGAACACTTTATCTCATTCATTTTAGCTTGAGCTCAGGACAATCTAGACACCCAAAGACTTTTGTTTTTGTCCTATTTAATAATCAAGCTATTATCATTAATAGGTCCCATATGTGATGCTTAATGACGTTGTTTTAATCAAACCAACAGTATTTTGTTAAAGTGTTAAAGCAAAGGAATCAGTTTTATGATAAAATGCTGACATCTGAAACTAACACTTTATCTTTCTGACAAACTAATCTTTTGACCCCCTTTCAACATGTTGATGTCATCCTCACATCAACTTATGATGCCATTCGGCCAATCAGAAAGAACACATTTTCTGGGTCACGTCTCAGTTAAAACCTTCACATCTTTCTTTCTCTAAAGAGTTTGCTGAGGTCCTCAACCCCTGATGAGGTGCCCCAAAGAACTGATGATCGTCTGGTCAACACGCTAATGACCATGTCATTCAGTTAAAGACTTATAACATGCCAAGTTATAAGCCATCTTCAACAGCTGAAAAGCTCTCTTTTATTGACATTCCTTTAAGGAACGTCTTATCTTGAACAACAGCACCAGGAGCTGCCGTTACTTTCGGTTCGAGTCAAGGCGCACGTCTGGAGACGCTGAGAATGGTAAACGAACTGACCAAACTGGACCGAGGGAGACTGACCATCTTCACGAGGTAACAAGTCGTCAAATGCTTTGCCAAGGGTACCAACGTGTAGCTTTAATCGGCCGGAGAACTGCCATGTTTCTGGTTAAACACATCAAGATAACTCCCTGACTCTTAACTTTTCTTCCTCCATATTTCTCCTCCTAAATCTTTCCCTCTCAATCTTAAGCTGGAAACTATTTTAAGCTGAAATGCCCCTCAGACTAAATATGTGTAACATCTAGTATTTATGTCTGTTGTGTTAAATCAAGTGTGCTGACGTATTTGAATTGAAAGAAAGTGAAATCATGTCAATCAAGTGTAATGGTGTTAATTTAGTTGATTTATTTTAAATAAATGATAGTGTCTCTTTGACATATCAAACTAAGTTAACGTCTTTGTCACTTAATGGCTTTGTGTATTTATCCATCATAAAGATCACAGAAATATTGGGTAAACTGAAAAAGAACAGAATCCGTGAATTTACTATTCAATCTGAATAAGTAGATTAATTAAGATAAAGAGGTCAGTATTAATATTGACCTCCTCATAATTCTTACATCTGGTGGCCTTCGTACGTGGTTCTGAAAGTTTATTGATTTCTGTGGTTTCTCATGAACTGTAACGTCATGTTTGCATAAGTGGATCCAAGTTTTAAACTCTGAGGATAATGATTTTGGCTGGAAGTGTTCAAAGCAGGCAGATTCTGCATGTTTTTATCATTTGAAGCTGTGAGATTATTATTGTTTCAACTCTGTTAGACGCTGTTGGAAGCATTCAGGTGAAGTTTTGTCAGCCGTGGTCTGTGGTGGTTCTGGTCCTGGTTCGGTCCAGTTCACGCAGACTCCTGTACAAAGCTTTGTTTGACCGCCGAGTCAAAAGCCTGAAAGCTAATTTAACATCTACAAGATTGCTGTTGTGGTATTTTACATTTTAGAGCAGGTCAAAGAAGCATATTACTGTTAGAACGTGTCGGATAGTGGTTCTGTTCAGACCCGAGTTTCTGATCCACGACAAAGTGGACCGGTACCGACCTTAACGCGCTCCGAGAGAGTCCGTGTTTGTTCAACAGCTGCAGTGCTGTGTTACTGAGCGTAACTAAGTTGGCCTGTCTAGGTGTGTTCGCCGCATGTTTCAGAATTTTGGAAAGTTAATTTGTAGCGTCTGAGTTGTTTTAAGAGTCTATAAAGTTGTGGTCTGTTGTGCGAGCTAACGTTAGAGCTACGTGTCCAAGTACACGTTTGTTTATGAGCTGTGATTGGATGAAACGAGAGCTGTGTGCTGTCAATCACTCAAGTAGCGAACGCTGATTCGCTGTTGTGTGCTGTCAATCACTCGTAGCGAGCGCTGATTCGCTGTAGTGGGAACGCACGCCGTTGCGACAACCCACTTTGTCGTCATTTCCGGTACTTCATTGGTCGAAGGTTAGAAAACTACATTTACCATGGTTGCTTGGGAAAAGGACTACAAGCACTGTGATTGATTGGTTGACGTCACGTATCTGTGTAGCGAGCTCCGCCTCGCTCAGCACAGCAGAGCTGGTGACGCGCTGCGTCGACCCGCCTATTTGTGTCGTCATTTCCTGGTGCACTTTCAGTGACGAACAGTCACATTCACAAAAAACATCATAAAAAGTCAGCATTTTATGGTGAGTTACCAGCTTTTAATTTTGTTCTGTACACAAACAATAGCTCCTGTTTATTTTAAATAAAATATTTAGAATAACAGAGGTACGGACAAACATTTTTGCTTATTTTAAATACAAAGAATTTAAAATAACAAACAAAAGTACAGTTTTCACTCCAGATAACTGAAAAGTTTTTCCTTTCTCTTCCTTTCTCTGACACATCATCTTCCACAGTTGTCCTGTGCACATTTAAACTTTCCTGTTTATTTCAAATAGTGAAAAGTTTAGAATAACGAATACAGAACATCTTTTATTTTGATTTTCACTGAAAATCCAGATAAAAGATGGCAGGCACAGAGGGTGAGACCCCTGACACCTCTGATACAGGGCAGCCTGTGCCACCTCAAGGCCACGACCCGACCAAAGCAGATTGGATCGAATGTGCCTTATTTTCACTCACAGGGCCCATCACAAACTACCATCAAGAGGAAGAACCCCATCATCAAAAAAGGGGGGCTTTCCAAAAGAAAAAGAAATATGGGTCCCAAGGAGACTCATATGAAAGAGGGTGGTCCCAGAGGGGACCCCCGAGCAATGCGCCAGCTCCTGCACCTCAAACTGAACAGTCTGGGGCGAGGAAAAACCCACAGAAGTTCCAGAAAAAAGGCCCTAAACCTCTGTCTTCAGAAGAGATGGAGAACATACGTCGGTTGTTAGAAAGTTTGAAAAAAACAAACAAGGAAAACAAACCTGGTGTGATGTGTAGCACTATCATTGATAGTGACTCAGAACACACAAATAACAGCAATGCCACGATTGCTGACAGTCACCAAGATACTGATGGTCAGGATGCTGACAATCAGGGTATAGACAGTCAACAAGACGTTGACTGTAACCATGACTTCATTGTTACAGAGTCCGAGAGCCCCTCATCGGAAAAAGGGGGGGTAAGCTCACTCACCAAAGACAATGACTCGTCACAGACCGATCACTCAGACCCATGTGTGACTGCACTACCAGTACAGGTGAATGAAATTCACACAGACAATGGTAGACGTAACACACGTCGGAAAAAACCTGATAGGTTCCTGTGTAACATTATCAGGAAGGGGCCCGCTAAGAAGGCTTACCTGTCAATCACTTTAGAAGGGGTCCTCACAGAAGAGGCCCTCCTGGATGGTGGGGCTGACATAACCATTATGTCTCCCACACTGTTGAAGGAGCTAAGGATAGCCGCTAGCGGGGTTGACAGGGAAATACCCCTCAAAGAATGTGCTGTAGTACTGCAGGGACTCTCAGAGACGAGTACAACCCTTACAGCTATAGCCATGGTTCATATGCAGATTGGTGAAATGACGCTATACCACCCGGTACACGTGTCCACCGTTGACTCATTCCCATTTTTGGTTGGCCAAGACTTTATAAACCGCTTTGACGCGATTATAGATTATGGCGATCAAACAATGTGGACCAGAGTGAGCCAACCACTGCCGATCGATATGCCTACACATGGTGACACTGACTGTTTTACAGCAGGTACCGCGGAAGGCACAAAGGGGTCCTCCAACGAGAGCACAATCCCGGTAAGTGAACCTTCAGCAACAGGTGAGGCAGAAAAGGCCCAACAAGAGAGCCTCCTCTGCGAGCTGAAACAGTCAGCACTCACTGAACACTACCTACCGCAGGTAGTCAAAGGTGTTGAGATCCAAGGATCCCACACCGATGATGCTGTTTTGTCTCCTTGGACGGAGAAATCAGCGATCAGCCAAGCTTTCTATGGAACCTTGGTTAAAAAACAGTTGGGTCTAGAAATGAACAAAAAGGCTTTCCGCTTTTCGTTGGACCCCAACGATAAACAGGTAATGACCGCAAAAGGGATCATTGACCTGAAACTGATCTGGAACCAACGAGAACTGGATCACCCGTTCCTCGTGGTCCCGAACTTACCACATGCAACCTACATAGGCTCCGACATTTTGGTAAGGTTAGGTGTCCGAGTGGACATCAACAACAATGTACTGTGGTCACTAGACACAGCCACAAAGGACTCTCCTGTGCTAACAACAGAGAACCTTAAGGCTGGACAGACCATTCCAGAGGTCTGTCAGATTGCTAACAGCCATAACACTGCGGTACCACCTCAGGTTATGAACATGCCGGTGATGATTCACATCATGAAAGGACAAGCTATTAGCACAAAACAGGCATACTTTCAACCATCTCCTATGTTTTTCAACTTAGGACTGTCCATGGAGGCCACATGCCAAGTGACCCTCGACTGCAGAACCACGACTGTTGCTGTGTGCAACACAAGCACAGAAGAGGTACTGATCCCAAAAAACACACAGCTAGGATGGTTGATCTCTACTGATTTTCATGATTTTGAGCTAAGCATTCCATTTCTGGGAGGACTCCCAGAAAACTTGATCCCAAATCAACACACGGGGCAAGTCTTGTTCACGAAACCAACACAGGCCATAGCTCTTTTCTCCCCCACTGAGGCCGACCAGGACACTGTCCGCAGGTTCGGTTTCAACAAAGGAGGCAGTCTATGCCCCCAAACTTACAGTGCACTACCTGTAAACAGGTTTCACGACACTGAAAGGGACTCAATGGAGCTCCCCAAAGAACAAGAACCCCTCTCAATTGCTTCACAGATTGACCAGGTGGTCGCCCAAGCCGACGCCCTGAAAACTGATGAAGAAAGGGACAAACTTCGCAAAGTTCTTCTAAAATATGAGAAATCATTCTCAACTGACTCGATGGATTGTGGGTTGACCACGCTCCACACAGTGAGCATCCCAACCCCGCCTAATGCTCCCCCTGCATTTGTCAGACAGTACAAGATTCCTCTGGCAGCACATCAACCTATCAGAGAAATCATTAATGACCTGTTAGAAAAAGGTATCATCCGATACTGTAACAGCACTTACTCTGCGCCTTTATGGCCGGTGTTAAAACCTAATGGTAAGTGGAGACTCACTATAGACTACAGAAAGCTGAACAAACAAGTTCCCTTATCCAGATGGCCTATGACGCAACTCCAACAGGAACTGCCCAAGGTCACCAATGGTAAGTACTTCTCGACTCTCGACGTCGCCTCTGGTTTTTGGACCATCCCTGTGCGCGCCGAGGACCAGTACAAACTAGCTTTCACTTTTGGTGGCCGTCAGTACACCTTTAACAGGTGTCCCTTTGGCTACGCTAACTCACCTGCAGAGTTCAACATTTTCTTGAACAAAGCATGTCCAGACGCCCACGAGCGTGGGACACTGATCTACGTGGACGATGTCCTTTTGAGGCAGCCAACATTGGACTCACATTTGGCTGAGATCGACCACGTTCTGAATCAGCTGACAACTGCTGGTGCTAAGATATCACTGTCAAAATGCCAATGGTGCAGAACCAAAGTGGACTACGTTGGCCTACTTGTAGGTCCTGACGGAGTACAACCACAGCTGACTCGCACCCAAGGCCTCGACAATCTCAAAGTCCCCACCAATCTCAAAGAACTACAAAGTTTTCTGGGCGTGTGTAACTACTCGAACCAATTCATCGAGAACTATGCGGACCTTGCGAAACCACTGACTGAACTCCTTAAAAAAGACGTACCATTTGTTTGGACTGACAAACAGCAACAGGCAATGGACGCTCTTATAAACAGGATCAAGTCAGCCCCTTGTTTAGTCTACCCAGACTACAACAAAGAGTTTTACTTGGAAGTGGGCTTCTCAGCTCATTGCATAAGTGCAGGTCTGTACCAGATACACGACAGAGACAAACGTGTAGTAGCCTATGCCAGCAAAACGATGGCAGGCCCCGAGTTGAGATTCTCAGACTGTGAGAAAGCTTTACTGACCACAGTGTGGGCAGTTAAACATTTCTCCAGCTACATTGGTGGACAGAAAATCATTGTGGAAACACAACACCAGCCAGTGACCTTTCTTAACAGTGAACGCATCAGAGATGGTGTGGTGACAAACTCACGTGTTGCAACGTGGCTCATGGCGCTTCAAAGTTTTAACCTAGACATACGTTATGGTCAAAACAAGAAGTCACATCTGGGGACGGACTTGGCAATCTGCCAGAAGTGTACACAAGATGTACCAGCCACCCAGCCGCCGGTTGAGGTAAAACCCCCAGTAACTGAAGACCCGAATCACCACTTCTTTGATGACAATATCTGCAAAGATATGACAACATTGTACGTGGATGGATCTTCATTCCTCCGCGACAAAATCTGTAGGGCAGGTGTTGGAGGAGTTCTCCTCCAAGACCATGAACAGATAACTTTCAGCTACAAATTAGGCTCTCAGACTTCTCAGTATGCTGAGATTGCAGGAATCCTAATAGCTCTCCAGATGGTAGTAGAACGCTCCATCAAGACGCTAGTCATCTGCACTGACTCTAACTATGCTCGTTTGAGTTTCGCTTGTCACCTCGCTGTGTGGAAACAGAACGGTTTCCTAACAAGCGACAGAAAAGTGGTCAAACACAAAGAGCTTTTCATAGCGTGTGATCACTTGGTGACATCACATGACTTACAGATCTACTGGAAGAAAGTTCCGGGGCATTCTAGAGTCCCAGGCGATGACAAGCATTACAATGACATTGCAGATTCCTTAGCCAAAGAAGGAGCCGACGAAGGTCCTCTATGGTCCTTCGACCCCTCCTGGTTAATCGAGACTCTGCCAACACATCCTTCAGTCAGAGTTATGGCAGTCACACGTGCACAGGCCGCAACCAGACCTGCTGACAACGCAGTCTCTGTACGACCCGCACTGACTGACCCAGACATCATCCAACTACAAAAGTCGGATCCTGCTATCAACTCCATGATACTGTACCTGACTGATCCGAAAAAAAATAGTCCGTCTAAAGACGACCTGGATTCCGATCCAGACCTTAAGGTCCTCTATCAGCTGCGCAAACAGCTAAAACTAATCAAGGGCATCTTAACTTTCGCTCATGGACCAACGTCCTCACCTGTGTTCGTGGTTCCCCATGACCAAAGGGGGGTGATGTTAGTTCATGCCCATGATCTCCCGTCCGCAGGACACAAAGGAGATAAAGCCACGCTGACGGCATTAAAACAAATTGCCTATTGGCCTGGAATGAAAAAGGATGTCAAGGACTACATTGAAGGGTGCGTGGTCTGTGGCCAGTTTCAGCCAACCAGACCACTTCACAGAGCACCACTGCAAAGCAGAGGCATTGCATTCCCATGGTCTGACCTCCAGATCGACTGGGTTGGACCACTCACTAAGAGCTCTAGAGGAAATAAATATTTTCTCACGGTAACCTGTGCATTCACCAAATGGGTAGAATGCCTACCAGCTCCTAACGACACAGCACAAACCACTGCTATGTTGTTAATGAATCATATATTCTCAAGGTTTGGACTTCCCCTTAGGGTGAACTCAGACCAAGGTACACACTTCACAGGTGAAGTGATGAAAGAACTGTGGAAGACGCTAGGCGTCAAGGCCAACTTTCATGTCGGCTACCACCCACAGGCTTCAGGCCAAGTAGAGAGAGCAAACAGAACTGTGGTGAGTATTTTGAAGAAATACGTGGCTGCAAACCACAAGGACTGGGACGTGAAACTCCCTCTGGTCCTCATGGCCATAAGAGCCACTCCACACACATCAACTGGCATCTCTCCCTTCGAGATGATGACCGGTCGACAAATGACTCTCCCTCTACACCTGTTGTACCAACCAGGCGACGCCGCCATGGCGACAGCCTACACTACACAACAATACATGAAAGATTTGAATGTACACCTCAGAAACACTTTTGCTTTCGCCCAGAAAAACCTGGAAAAATCCGCTGAAGGACGTAAGGCGTACTACGACCAAAAGGCCTCTCACAATGAACTCCAAGTGGGAGACAGAGTCTGGTACTATACGTTCGCCCCAGCAACCGGGAAAGGAGAGTCCGGGACCGGAACTCTCGCCCGCAAACTAATGCCCAGGTGGACTGGACCTCATCTGATAACAGACAAAGTGTCCTCAGTCGTCTACGAAATCAAAATCAGCAAAGGCCGCAAAGAGCCAATTGCTAAATGGGTACATCGAAATCAGATCAAACCTTACAAGGCGTTCAATGACTCCACAAAAGACAAAGATCTCACAAACACACCGACTTCATGGGATAATAAGGTCGTCCAAACACAAGTTAGTAAATAAACTAATCAGGTTTAAACTACCGTATTTCCCACCCTATAAGTCGCATTGTCCAATTTGAACTTAGAAACGCTAAGCCTAAAACCCACAACAAAAAACTAACCTTAACAACCGTTTAAATCCACGAGATTTAATTTGACCTCGGTCATAAAGTTGAGACCTGTTTTCTTGTGTGTTGCACTTTGGAATCTGACGACAAGAGTGTGTCGAAGCAGTGAAACGTTGTTTCCTTGTTGTTTAGTCATTACTGTTGTCATTAGTTGAGATATTGTTTGGTTCTGAACACTCCCAGCCAAAAAGGTTTTGTATTAACATTGGTTAATGAATGATATGGATTTAACTATGCCAACATGCAGTTCGTTTTGTTAAATCTCAATCGTCGAAGAGTCAATGTAGTTTAAAGCTACTCAAGGTACAATAAACTACACTGGTCTCACAATTTCTAAATTGAACCGATTCGATCGTTTCTATTCTAGATTGTCTATTCATTTTGATGAGTCTCGCCATAGACTTCAAAATTTATTAGGAATACCAAATCCTACGTCGTTCGTCTAAAAGACAACAGACATTTAGATCAAACTATATTTCATTTTTCTATTTTAGTTTAACCTAAACTAAGTAATGAATGGAGGAATAGTTTGGAATTAGAGGCCTTCGTTACAGAAGCCCTCCAAAATTCTATAGGTACAGATCCCTATACCTAATTTATAGATTTGATCCACCCCTTAATTGGTAATTGTAGCTGATCTAAACCATGATAGCTTACATACCAGGTGCATATAGGTAAGGCTTAATGTAAAATCCCAATCATAAGCCCACCTTAAAAACCACATAAATGCATGACACATAGAACCAGAGTGGCACGGACTGGAAACCAACCAGCCTCCAACCATCGATGTGGGGACCTGCAGCTCCAACGCTTGGTCTTCAACCTTCATCCAAGGGTCGCCTCCTCTGCGTCAATCGAGGGATCCCCTCTACATGCTGATTATGAAAACAATTGTTGCTGATCAATCAACAAAACTAATCGTTGGATTTACTGCTGTGGAATTACCGCTGTGGATTATAAGACTTTGCTTTCCAAGGGATCACAGACTTTGTTTTCCAAGAGTTAACAGACTTTGTTTTCCAAAGGATTAAAAGCTTTTCGCAATGGGATTACCTACGAACAGTATGGAATTTCCAAAAACTTTATGGGATTATAATTTTTGATTTTTTTTTTCCACTTGCTGGATTACTTCAAGATCAAAGACAGTTCAAGGTTTCCTTTCGTGTTGGACCCCATCCCCAAGGACTGGCGATGGCTTCCAAAAGGGGGGAGATGTAGTGGACCTACCCAGGGTCAAATTAAGGTTTTTGAACTGTCCAGTGATGACCTTTACTGACCTCTCAGTAAAGCAAGACATTTACTACAAAATTATTCATTTAGCTATAATCTGATAACATAGTCACCAATAAGAGACTATTTCTATCTTTGATTTTAGGCTGATGTGATCAAAAGAATAACTTTTGTCATTTTCATGATGTGTGCTTTTAAGCTGTGTTATTCTGTGAGAGTTAAACTGTGTTTCACTGCTGTGTCAAAGGTGCAATCTCGGGTCACAGAGACTTCTTTTAATTTTGTTAATTCAAATGTTATCAAATGAATAATTTTATTTGTAAGAGCATCAGTACATTTTAATGTCAGATAAATCAAATACTCTGCTTAATTCAAAATGTTGTACATGGAGGATTTCTCCTCTCCTCTCGAACTTGCATGTGAAGATAAAAGGAACACTTTATCTCATTCATTTTAGCTTGAGCTCAGGACAATCTAGACACCCAAAGACTTTTGTTTTTGTCCTATTTAATAATCAAGCTATTATCATTAATAGGTCCCATATGTGATGCTTAATGACGTTGTTTTAATCAAACCAACAGTATTTTGTTAAAGTGTTAAAGCAAAGGAATCAGTTTTATGATAAAATGCTGACATCTGAAACTAACACTTTATCTTTCTGACAAACTAATCTTTTGACCCCCT
>JBBPBX010004053.1:0-15868 GCA_038048925.1 Garcialebias charrua
CTCCTGTCAGCTGGCTTTAGAGGACCGTGTGTCCGTTCAGGGTTGCCTCATACGGATAAATTTGCTGGAAACACTCGGTCAACTCTGTGGACGTCTCAGGCCCGGAGGAGCAGCCGCCGATCGCCCCGTGATCGCTCCAACAACGCCGCCCGACATGCTAACGACAGCAGCTAACAGAGCAGCTAACACAGGCGAAGACACCGAGCCGACATGCCGCGGAGGGGCCATCTGCGGCCGGGAGCTCGCCGCAAATGTCCGCCTGGCAGTCGGGGGACACCGAGCTAACGCGGAGATACAAAGCCGACAGCCTTTTTGAATGAACTGACATGCTAACCATTGCTGCTAATGGCGGGGCCTAACCGTAGCTAACGCCGAGCAGTTGTTTTGGATGGAGAAACATCGCGGAGAAACGGCTTTCAGTAAGTTTTTTTTTTTTCTGGCTCCAAATGTATGAAGTTAAGAAGCTAACAGTCATTCTTTTAAACAGTTTTGACCACGTGTGTGCGTGTGGAGCGTAAGGAAGCTGGGGGAGCTCGGACGGGTGCGAGCTGATGCTAAAAGACGAAGGCAGGCTTTGACCAGCTCAAAGTAAGACATTATATTTTTTATTTATTGTACAGTACTGTATTCATTTACTGTACAGTTCTGTGCATGTTCATGGCCTAGTATGTCTGCTTGTTCAGTCTCATGCCATTAAATATGTGTGCGGCGCTCCGTTAGTGGTATAGCCGCGACCTATGTCAGAAACGCGGACCTACGACAGGCAGGTGTTTTTGGTCCGCGAGGTACGACAAAATCGACCTAAGTCGCACACGTAGGTCCCAATCCCTGACGTAACTCGAGGGCTTCCTGTATATACATATATATATACATATACATATACTGTACATACACATATACTGTACATATATATACATATACATACACATACATACACATATATATATACATATACATACACATATACATACAC
The DNA here is from genome assembly GCA_038048925.1 of Garcialebias charrua. NCBI lineage: Eukaryota > Metazoa > Chordata > Actinopteri > Cyprinodontiformes > Rivulidae > Garcialebias > Garcialebias charrua. The sequence goes on from JBBPBX010004053.1 coordinate 974, forward strand.
ATACACATATATACATATATATACACATATACATATATACATATACATACATATATACATACAGTACATATACATATACAGTATACATATATACATATACACATATATACATATACATATATACATATACATACACATGTATACTGTAAATACAGTATATAAAGCACTTTGTTTTATTGCCACCACCTGTTTTTTGAGAAAAGACTTCAGCTTCAGTTTGCTGTTATTTTCTCATAATGCTTTATCATGCACGCACGCACGCACACATGTACGCACACACACACACGCACGCGCACGCACATACACACACCTAGATGACTCTTCCCCTGCAACAGTTTTAACCCTTTGGGGCTTCTGAGCTGAGGAAGCGCTGTAAATCTGTGTGTTGACCTGCAATAACGGAAAACAGGAAACTGACACAGGACGTCTGAGGGTCACGACTTTTACCGTGCACTCTCCGCCTTCCTGCTCATGCACTGGTGGAGGAGGAGGTAGTCCTGAGGTGCGCTGTTGGACAGGGAGCCATGGTGCGAGTGCCGCACGGGCACATCGAAGGTGAAGAGCACCGGCTGACTAGAGTGGACGGGCGCTGAGGACTTGCGTTCTCCGCTCACAGGAGCCACTGCGCCGGTGACATCTGCTCCGACAGATCGAGGCATATGGTGCAATCTGCTCTCTGCGGACAAACAGAAATGAAAGAAATTGATGATTTCCAATAAACATGTTTGTTTCTACTAAAATAAGGAAGCTTTTCTGAAAACCTGACGTGCTAAGGAAATAACAGTCAAGTTATCATTCTTAAATCTATTTCTGCTGTCACAATTTGTGAATTAAAATAGGTAGTTTGATATTCATTTGAGAGCTTAGGGTCTTGTGCTGTCTTGTACTCATTACCCTTTCGTCTGCACTGCAATCAATACAGGAGAGAAATCCGTCTCCAGGGAGGACGGAATACAGCATCCCTCTGCTTTCAGAGTTGCACGGAGCCAATGGTTGATCAGCACATGATCCGAGTTAAACCAGGGTCAATGTGCTTTGTTTGATTTTATTGAGCTGACCATTGTTCTGCAACCAGGGACAGTGTGACAATGAGCTCCTACAGTCTTATTGTTTTTCTGTGTGACATCCCCCTGATTTTTCCATCGACTACAAAGAAAAGGCAAATCCAAGATGAGGATGTTGAAAAACGGACTGGGCGGGAGGCCAACATGAGGAGGTGCTCTGTGAGTGGAGAGTGGGCGGTCTACTGATTTATCGACCGATGGTGCTGTGTGCAACAGTAGCTAGGAGAGCTAAAAAAAAAAAAACATCTCAGCTGCTGCTGAAGCTCATTTCTATATGTCCAGTACAACAATACAAGGATTGTATGAAAATACATTTTAACTAACGAGTTTCACTCCAAATGAAGTATATCCATTGAGATGAATACCCAAGGTATTTTGGTACATTGATAACCCAACATGCTTAAAATAAAAACTGCATAAAAACATTAGCACTTTTTAAAAGTCAAAGTCTGAAACAAGAAGACATTTATCCATAAGCCATTTTAGACTATTTTCTAAACTCAACTGTGAGATACATGTACCTTTAACCCAAATTTTAATCAGTTCCCTATTTCCCCCCATTCGTAAGGTTTACAAAACAATATGCGTCACCCTCCTTTTGAGAAAAAGCCAAAGTCTTTGGGTCAAGATCTGAGCTGAAAAACATGAACAAACGTGTTGTGCTGGCATGTATGCATGTGCGGTGCAGTCGGGGGCCTGTACTCTGATGTCCAGTAGCTGAATGAGGCCACATTCATGCCTGAGGCGGGGAAAGCCTCTGTTATGAGGTCTCCAGGCCAGTGGACACCAGCGAGATGCCCCAACCCAGAGCAACTCAGGCAAGGACTCCCCCTCCCCTCCTCGGCGATCCTCAATTACACCATTGTTCTGAGTGATGCCATTCTCTCTGGACTGGTTAGGCACCATCTCCTTTCTCCACAAAAAGCTTTGTAAAAGCTTTCATCCACTGTGATGAGTACTAGCCCCTCTAATATGAGTAGATATATTGATTTGTTGTCAAAAGACAAGAGCGTCCCGCCCCCGCTGGTATAGAGAGCTGATGTGCAAAAACACATACTGGCACTATAATTGAGCAGAAGAGAAAATCTGCAGAATACTTAAATTGAGTCCCGTTAGTATTTATGGTGTATGTGTGCAAGAGATACGAGTTATTTTCTGGCTTTCGGGAATATTTTTGATTAGCTGCACAAATGACTGTCAGAAACAGAGTAAGATGAAAGATCACTGGTCCGGTCCGCTGATGGAACAGCTTACATGACTCATCACTGACAGTAATGGGCCTGATGATGTATGTCACCACTGGAAAGTAATTCCAAGGACTCGGTAAAAACTCAAAACAAGAATCCAGAAAGAGGCTGAAAAATACAAGCAATGACAGCTTCCCAAAGAAACTCCAACTTATCTCATCTCCACTGGCTCAAAGCAGTCATGGAGAAGTTGCAATAAATACACAGTGTTACAAAAGTGGACAGTTTTTTATATCAAGGCTTGTGAAGAAAAAAAGACATAATACTGGTAACCACAATTCCGAAAAAGTTGGGTTTGCAAAATAGGGTTGGACTGGGGATGTAAAAAGCATACATTTTTATAGCCATTAGGCAAATGTCAATAACAGAAATTGTTTATATTTTAGACCCATTGATCAATCAATATAAACCAAGCAATCTAAAAGAAACACGCTGGTCTCATAACATTCCTTAACTTAAAAGGTAACAATCAATCGAATGCAATGCATTAAAAGACCCCTTTTGGTTGAGGAGTGAGTCACCACTATTCTGGGTCAAAGGAGCTCCAAAGTTCACAAGCAATTTTCCAATTCTGCTCAGTAATATATCACCTTCTGTCTCATTGACTCTGAGGCCATAATCTAATAAAAGCTAGCTGCTGGTCTCAGGGGGCCAAAATTAGAACTATGCTGCATCACTCATGACAATAACGTCTTTGTCTGGCGCTCATTTCCTCCAACTCTGGCCAGAATGAGATGAGAACACACCATAATTTGATCAAAAATTTTATGTAAAAAAAAAAAAAAAAAAAACACAAAACAAAAAAACAAAGATTTTTTCAGGAAAATGGGTTATTTGATTTTTTTGTTTTGTTTTTATCTGTATTGTAATGACATCCTATACATATCTGTGAATAAAAGATAACGGAAGACACACTCTGTCCACCTGACTTTAATTAGAGTTCTACCAAATTGCAATTTCCTTAATGGTTACTTGAGGGATTGAATTTACAGCCTCGAGAATCAAACCTTTACAATGAGCTAATTAACCTTACTTCTTTAATGGATCTTTGTACGATGACCTGGTGTTGGCTAAGACCCTCGAGGGACAAAAAGGGTCATGCTGCAACCGATGTCAACATTTCTTTAAATAAACAAGCAATACGGCAATGTCCCCCATCACTAAGGGATTTGAATAGGGAGTGTTTGTATGGTATGTATTTTATGTATGTATGTTGAATGTTTTTGGTTAATTTATTTAATGCTGCTATATTTATTCAGAAGCATCTGCTCACATAGACTCATGTTCGTGCTGCTGTTGTTCGGCATATTGTTTTTGCACTTTTAAGTGTTCAGCGTATTTTTAGTTTACATCTTAGATCTTATTACAGTTTTTCTTTTACAATTTATGCTTTTATTGATTGTTACTGGGACTCTGTGTACACAATTTTGGAAAATGGTAAATAGAGCTTACTTATACAGCTAACCCCCTACCTATGACTCCATCGACCTACGGCAACCCGGACCTACGAACGTATCATATTTAATAAAAATATGAAATTATAAAAAAACAAAAATCTTTTTTTTTTTTGTGTTAAAATGTTCTTAAAGACAGACTAAACCCAGGTTGAGACGGTAACTCCTCCCCCAGGCCATTTTCAAAATTTCTCTCAAAATGGGCGTGTAGAGAGTCAAGCAGGGGAGGAGGTTGTGGGTTGTCCTGTGTTCACGCCCCCTCTAGTGGTGAACTCTCACCCCTCCCCAAGTTTAGATTTCAAAATGGCGGATAGTCGCGTCTTCAGTAAGTAACAGCCTAAACTTGTACTAAAATAACAGTTCTAAAATGTTGTTGCGTGTATTTAATCACACACAGCTTAAGCGTATGCTTCTGAACACTGAACACATGAAAAACCTGTGTTTAGCTGCATGGCATGAGGTGTACGGTTGTGTTTTTGTCTTTGTTTGGATCACAACGGAGTTGTAGTCCAGCTGCAGTGACTTTAATTCACCACATCTTATTACTTAGCACATTACAAAAGTAACGTTTCATAATATATTTTATTTTAAAATATTGATTTCATCTACCCTCGTTTTTTTGACGTTTTGGCTTAATTTTAATATGCAACCTAGAACTGAACACACGTTGTTTTTTGAATTGACTATAAATTAGCACTAAACAGTGGTAAAATATTTTATTTGTTTTCCAAAGATCCGTGTTTAGAAACATTCTATAAGCTTTTATGATATATTTGTTAGGACGTGCATACAGTATATGTTTAACAGCTGGTAAGATTTATGAGAAATTATATTTTTTCAATGCAAACCAAACAAATTGCAATGAATTTAACAATACTGTATCCTTTCAAATGTTTTTTTCAGAGAACTGTGATGACTCAAGCACCCATGCAGCAGCCACGCAGAGTAAGACGATCCCATGATGATGCAGTCTCGGCCAGAGACCCTGGTGTTTGTTTGTGGCTGGCAGGTGCAGCATCTTGAAGGTGGTTGGGACTGCTTTCTCTTCTGTCCACTGCATCCATACAGACGAGCTGGAGGTGGTGTCCCCCGTGTGACACGACACAGAAACTTTTGTTGTTTTGAATTAACTTACTGTTAATAAAATGAATCATAAACAACTAGTTTTTGTAATCAATTTCTTTCTTTACAGACCTCTGTATTGATAAATACATTTCCAAGTCATGCATCAAAGTCAAATTTAAAAGTCAACTTTATTGTCCAAACTGCAATATGTACAGAACATACACAGGATTGAAATTGCATTTCTCTCAGATGCATGCATAATTTAAACAAACATTTAATAAACATGTTTACATCATCAATTTTTACAAAGTAATGTTTAAATTTAATATAAATTATAATTGTTTCAGGTGTGCAAATATTAAATATTGTAAAACAAAAGAAACAAAGTGCAATAATCAATTAGAGTAATCCAAATTGGACATTATTAAAAAAGTTATAGGAAGCATAAATTTTTAAACGTTAAAATTTAAAAGTTTCCTGTACTTGAATTTATGACTTATAAAAAAATCCCTTTCTGACATAGGTTATGGCCAGATGTGAACAGGTGGGTGTGTACACCTGTGTTACAGACCACCCAGGTGCCCAGTCCACACAGGGTTAGAAGAAAACAAATAATAATTTAACACAAGCACATAGTTATTTACATAAAGGGTATCCTATTCTAAAAGAAGTTCACAGAACCAGATGGGAAGTGCCAAATGTGTGACATGTATTTCAAATTCAGCGGAAGATGATGCAGTCTCGGCCAGAGCTGCGTCATCTCTTGAGACCTCCATCCACGACAATGTTGGGTGCAGCTGAGACCTTGGTGTTTGTTTGTGGATGGCAGGTGGACCATCCTGCGGGTGGAGCATCCTGAAGGTGGTCTCGAGTGTTTGGGACTGCTGCACGGCTCAGATTCCCTGGATGTGGAACGCCTCATATGGAGCTAAAAAACAACAACACATTTTTAATCACCTTACAAAAAAACATACTTGAGAAACATTACTGTTCTATCACTTTGTTGATCTGTCAAACAGATGACCCAGTGCAAAATAAATACTGCTGCACAGATTATTATTATTATTTTACAAATACCTTGATCCACAACATTATTTGCAACAAAAGAACGCAGGTGCTGTGCGAATTTCTGTTCCCCCGTGAGAATCTGTTCCCCCTGTGTCGGGAGCGCGCACCCTTTCTCTCAAATAATGAAAAAACAACAACAACAAAAACCCAGACATTAACTATCAAAAAATAGCAGCTAGAAATAATTTTTCTCCAGTCATATTTTTAATTTGAATGAGATTTAGCCTACCACAAAGCCTACACTTATCTTTGCAGGAAGTTTTCTTGTCCTCTATCAGCTGCTTCCAGCCTTCTATATTAGTAATAAAAATTATAAATAGGCTATATATGATGTGTTGGTGGCTGATACTTTGTATTTGTCAGACTAGATTCTGTCGGAGATAAATAAATAAAAAACCTGTACAGTAGTCTACACCCCACACTCTAGACCAGGTTTATTTATTTAGTGGAGGTTTTATATTTATTTATTTATCACCAGGAGCTGTCGATTAAAATGAGCTATAACTGTGACACGATAGTGTGGACTCGTTTCAGAACTCAGATGCGCCTCACGGTTGGATCCCGACACAGGGGGAACAGATTCTCATCTCAGGGGGGAACAGAGCATTTAAACACAACTACAACACAAACTTAACGTTGATCAGCAACAGATGAAAACGCCACGACCTTGTGGGGCCACACCGAAGCAAAGCATGCAGGTCGCAAACACAGCACATGAAGAAACACGTCATATACTCAAAAGATAAATTATGGAATGAAAGGTGTAAAATGGTACTCACCTCCAAACGGATTGTACCCTGATGGTGTAAGGGTGGGTGAACATCAGTTTGAAGAGCTATTCTTGGAACAGCTTCACTCATCAATGCTAATGCTATGTTGCTAATCGCTAATCCAACCCCTGAACTCTGGAGGGGGAGTGACCTTCTCGGGGGAGTGGCTCCACTTTTATATTAAGGCAGGAGACGATGTGACGTCACAACGTAGCAGACATGTCACAACAGAGAAATTGAGCTAATAGTAAAATTAACGTGCAATAACTTCTGTTCAACCCATAGGGCTACCGTGAACACGTTTTTAGACCAAATATTGCCGATTTTAACTAATACGCACAAATACATGAAAATTTACACAGAAATAGTGCTCTGAAACTTTTTATACACATTCTAGGGAGTTTATCAGCTAAAAAAACATAAATTTGGGTTTAGTCGCTCTTTAATTTCATGTGTACAACACTTTGTTGCAGCTGTGGTTGTTTTAAAGGCTTTATAAATAATAATTATGATAAAAATGATCATTTCTGATCATTTTTGTCATAATTGCACAATATTTGTTCAACTTCCGGTCATAACAGGAAATGCTACAAGAAGGTCTCCAGTTTACACGGTCACAAGTTAAAGCAGAACACCGGACCGTCTGCGGCAGCCATTTTCGGCAGCCGGCTTTGCCTCATATGGATTAATTACTAGCTGGAAACGAGCTCTGTGGACGTCTCAGCCTGGAGCAGCAGCCGAGGATCGATCACCGATCCATCGCGCCGGACTGCCGCGCGAACACCAGCTCATGGCTTGGCTAACAGGCAGCTAGCAGAAGCTAACACAGGCCTCAGCAGCTGCCATGGTTCGCCGCGCTGCTCGGCCGACAACATCAACGCATGGCAACCTAAGATGTCGGCTTTGACCATCTCAAAGTAAGAAATTATATTTTTATTTATTCTGTACTGTTTTAATTAATTATTTTATTCTGTAATAATTTTACAGTACAGTATTGAATGTGCTGTGCTGAATAGCAATGTTTAACGTTGCTGTACAGTTACTGTGTGTGTTTATGGATGAATGTGTGGTGTAATGTGTTAGATAAGTGTTTGTAAATAAAGTTCTGTGCATGTTTATGGCCCAGTATGTCAGCTTGTTCAGTCTCATGCCGATAAATTTGTGTGCGGCGCTCCGTTAGCGTTATTTCCACGACGTACGAACGAAATCAGGACCTACGAACAAGACGTTATTTTCACCTCCTAGCTACGGCAGAATCGAGCTGCGAACGGTTCTTAGGTCCGGAACTCGTTCTTAACTCGGGGGTTTGCTGTATAGCGCTTTCCAGCCCCCTTTGAGGGGCCCCAAAGCGCTTCACAGTACCAACCATCCACCCATTCATACACACATTCATACACCGGTAGCAGTGTATTTCGTTCCACCATTATGTATCACATGCAGTGCAAAATGGCAATAAAGAACCTTGAACTTGACCTTGTAGTTTTTGATATGAGCACGTTTTTCTGGACCCAAATTGAAAGGTGAATACATGTACAAGCAAACAATGTTTTTGGTGCAAGATATTCAAGTGGGTAGGAGTTACACAGTGTAGAAGAACAGATGTAGTTACTGTATTATTATTAGTTTTGCTTGTTCAAGACAATACAGAGGGATGGATCCTGGCAACTGGAGAGAGCAAAATTGTATAAATTACCAGGCGCAATGGCGAAGCCAAGGAGTGACCAATGGTGGCCTTCATAAATTAATCTTTGGCCACTCCAAGGGCTACCCTAATCATTTAAGAAAACTATTAATTAAACCTTTAATTAGACAGGTTAATCCCATTGAGCTCAGGTGCTCATTTACAAGAGAAACCTGATTTTAACGAAGAATGATGACAACAGTGGACAACAAAGACAACAGTACGGCAGACAATCATAAAAAGCATATACATTGAGAAGAACAAATACAAGAAAACTGTATTAAAAAAATGAAACAAAAACAGCTAGATTATAAGGTGGTGTAGATAACTAAAAACGGGAACATGTCGGCATTCGTTTTTGCCAGGAATTTACGTAGCAGGTGTTTGAAGCCACTTATCTTTTTAAGCAATGTAAAAACTAAAACCTACGTTTTCTCAAATGATAGGCGTGTTCAGTTTACATACATATATGGTGGCAGCCATCTTGGATTTAGATGTGGCAACCCAATTTTTGAAAGGAAACTTTCTTATGTCTAAATACATCCACACTCTAAAGCACATATGTCAGAGTGGCGGCCCGCGGGCCGCAATTATTTATGGCCCCCTCGATGATATTTAATAACTATTAGATCTGGCCCGCAAGCCACAGCCGCCCGCTGGTGTTTTGCACACGGCACGGGGTCGATCAAACTATGGAATGGCTTTTCTGAACAGAGTCGTGTCTCATGAACCCAGAGTAATAAGACCCGCCTCAAATTCAGGAAATCCATTCCATAGTTTGCAGCCAGCCAGCTACAACATGCGGACTGGGCGTGTAGCATTTTAGCTAACAGCTAGCAAACTTTTCATCGTAACATGTCCGCTGTGTGGAAGTATTTTACACTAAACACCACAAGACAGCAACGTGCAATGTCTGCTGAGCCATAGCACCACATTAAACCTCGGCCAAGTTAGTTCAGCGGGACGATACTGTCGCTGAACCGAAACAGCAGAAGGACAGCCGTGCGTCCCCATCTCGGATCATTGAAGGACACAGGCTGAGTTTAGCAACTTCTCATTTGAGCTCCATGTCTTCAGCTGTTTTTTTTTTCCTTGTTCAACCGCGGCCAGCTGCGTCCACTCCGACCTGCTGTCTGACTATCTCGTATGAGGGACAAGCTGACAGCGACTGACCGAAATCAGAGCGCCCCAGATTGAACAATAAAAACACAGCTGAAGCTTGGAGCTCAAATTTTCACCGAGAAGTTGCTAAACTTCATCATAATTAATGACCAACAGCTATCACCTGTAGAAAATGAAGGATTTCACAGCTTGATACTTGCAGCCAACAGTAAACAGTCATAAAAAAGTACAATGTATTAATTAAAAATCACAAGACAGCTGTATGCCTAATCATTCAACCTTTATTTAGGCAGGTAGCCTAAATTATTTTGTTGTATTTTATTTATTTATTTATATTTATTTTTCAGTTGAATGGACTCGGGGACAATTGCAGATAAGAGCCATGAGAAAGAATACAACTGATTTGATTTATTTTCTTATTTTCCTATTTGAAAGCGGTGATCAGTAGGATCATAGAGCTGCACAATAATGCATTTTCAGTTTATAATGCATGCACTTTTATTTATGCATTTATCTTGATATTAAGAAACATATTTTGTTTTTAAAAACAATTTAATTTTTTGCTGTTTGCCTGTTGAAAAATGTTTTCACTTGAAATTACTGACAGATCCATAAGAAAATATTGCTTTATTCATTTAATCCTTAAATAATAGACAGTCTGTTAGGTCTTGGTTCAATAGGCTATGTGAAATAATTTCAATATGAACATTGAACCAGTCCGGCCCTTGGCTTGTAGCAAATTTGTTTTTTTGGCCCTTGGTGTATTTGACTTTGACACCCCTGCTCTAAAGGGTCCGGCAAAGCTGAGCGTCCTGCCTATACGCCACTCTACGCGCGCATTCTGTGCACACATGTTCGCTGGCACAGCTCTGCTTTCTTTCTCACGTTAAATGTTCGCGTTTTCGCTCCAAATCCTTGTTGTCGTGTGAGCAGCTGCGCGCAGAGGGGACAAACTGAGGTCGCTGATTGGTCACTTGCTGACACGCCTACTGAAATGATTGACAGCGTGAGAGAACTCAGAGAACTCATCATGAGCAGCCCGCTGCGGTGTTCTGCTGCGGTGTTTCTACTTTATATGTTATAAAAAGTTCTAAGAAATAAAAATAAAAACAGGGAGCGCTTTTCCTGCAGCCCACAGCCCACCAGGAAATATTTAAAACCTCGCGCAGCCAGGTAGGACCTGAATTCATTCATTTCAGTCATCGAGTGAACGGAGGAAGAAGCGATTACTTGACTTTTGGCAAAAAAACAAAAGAAAAGGCCCGATCAGCGATAAAGAAGAGGAATTTAATTCATTTGTGTAACATACAAAACAGTCCGGCGCCGGGGAAGTTTATGGTCAGACACCGCACAAGCGTGCGCAGTCGTAAAAAAAGAGCTTTGCGCGTTCGTGCCCTGAGGGGCTGCGCGGGGCTACGCTTTTGCCTCAGCGTACGTACGTCGTACAGAGGCGTACAGGGAGTACGCGCAGGTCTACTGGGGCCTTAAACTGGAATTCAGTACAGTAGTCCCTTGATTATTGTGGGGGTTGCGTTCCACACACCACCAAAATAGGTGAAATACAGCAAAGTAGGAACACTATATTTATTTTAGTATTTATATATATATATATTAAGGCTTTATAAACCCTTGTCACACTCTCACAATGATCTAAACTCTTAAACCCATGCAATTTTAACAACATAGGTACTGTATATGTGTACTGCAAAACTTTACTCACCAGCTCTGCAGAACAGCAGCTGGGTTCTGGTCGGGCTAAGTTCCGGTTCTGCAGACCTATCCTGCAGCGATGAAGCCCAACGCCCTGTCCAGGTTGATGTGTGTGTGGCTAATTAAGCTTCAGGAATCTTCAGGATTATTTGCAACTTTCCTGCCAGTTCTGTGAGTTTAATAGATAGATTGTTACTTCTGACTTTGCGTTGTAAAACTTTCCCTCCATTTCGACAGAAAGCAGCGGCCGGAAGCATTATTGCCTTCTGGGTAGTTCTTATTACTGGTGTTACAGTGTAGGCTTATTGAAAGAAAACTACAAAATGGCAGCGCCACTGGCATCTTTGTCTGGCGATTTCGCCAAAAACGCCAGAAAAAGTATAACCCAAAGTATTTTTCTGTGCGTTAACTTTTTATCCCATACGTCCCAATCACACATGAGTAATATTAAAGTTGACAATCGCTGAAAAGCCGCAAAAGAGCAAATCCGCAAAAGTTGAACCGAGAAGTAGCAAGGGACTACTGTACCTCACTTGTTTTTCCAGTTATCATGCTCACAACATGCACACACAGACGAACGAATGGAGGGTATTGCAAATTCCCCATCTTTCCTTCTCGACAAGGGACAAAAGAAAAAAATATAAATAGGTGGGCTTTTATGTTGAGTTTTAACCTGAAATTGTCCACCATCTTAATGGTTTGAGTACTAAACTGTTAACTTTTGATTCAAGTATATGCACATATTAGTTTTTTTTGTTGTTGTTGTCATTTTATTTTTAATCTGGCGTTTCTGGATACAAAACAACAGTATGTCCCAAAGGATCAGAGTCCATTTGCAAGTGTTATGAGTGAAAATCTGGAAGCTAATAAGATAAAAAAGATGTTCAACTGCTTTAAAATGGGTCAGGCCAGAAATGGGTGGAGTCTATTTTACAAGAATAAAGTCAAAAAGCTGCTGCATCATTTGTTCATGCTGAAAATAGAGGGAACCAACAGGAGAATTGTGTGATTACATTACATCCCGGAGCCCCGCCTCGCAGCATGATGCGAGCACTGCCACTAGACCATCGGTTTCCCTCAATACACTGGAATAATCAATCACCTAAGAGACTCAAACTCATCAGGGACAATGAATTACTGGGTTTGGGAAAATTTGAAAACAGCAGCTCATTTTCAACAGGCTGACCTCATTTGTGTAATGTGGTGAACATACAGAACATTAATCCTGGAGCTGTGCAGCACCAGGGTGGACAGAGATGAAATGCTGAGACGATTAGAGTTGAGGTTTTTAAATTTTTAAAAAAGGTTTTTAAAAAGTTTTTTTAGAAAAACTGATAAATTCTCAAATCAAAAATGATCTGGACTCATTTAACATCTTACCTCTCCATCAATCTGGTTTCAGGAAACAACACAGCACAACGACTGCTTCACTGAAGGTTCTTAATGACGTTGTTGAAGCATTGGATGCTAAGGATTATTGTGCTGCACTTTTCTTAGACCTGTCTAAAGCTTTTGACACTGTGGATCATAACATCTTGTGTCATAAGCTCTCAGAAATCGGTTTCTCAAATCACACCGTTGGTTGGTTTTCTAACTATCTTTCCGATCGGAGGCAATGTGTTCAACATAATGGTACATCTTCCAGTTATTTAACAGTCAACAATGGTGTACCACAAGGATCAGTCTTAGGACCAACCCTCTTTACAATCTACATAGCTAATGTAGGTCAGAGCATCCCTGATGCATCCTTACATTTCTATGCTGATGACACAGTTGTTTACTGTTGAGCTAAAACAGTTGCTAAGGCTTTCCAGCATTTGCAATCCGCTTTTGACATCATCCAGTCAGATTTGTTCCATCTCAAACTTGTCCTAAATGCTGATAAAACCAAAGGGATGCTTTTTTCAAATAGGAAGTCGGTCCCAAAAGTTCTTCCTCTGATTTTATCCTCAAATGGTGTCCCTATTGAGTTTGTTGATTCCTATCAATATTTGGGTATCCTGGTCGATTCGCATCTCTTAAGCACCACATGGAAAACCTAGTAAAGAAACTGAAAGTTAAACTGGGTTACTTTTTCAGAAACAGATCATGTCCAACACTGAATGCTAGGAAACGCCTTGTATCTGTGACTTTCCTTCCCTCTATTGATTATAGTGACATTATCTACAAGAATGCTCCTACAAGCACCCTGCAGATGTTGGATGCTGTCTATCATGGCACACTAAGATTCATAACTGGCTGTGATTATCGTACCCATCACTGCACCCTGTATTCACTGGTTAACTAGACATCATTACCTTCAGAAGCTTCAATATATTCAAAACAGTGCAGCAAGGATCTTGTTGAGAGTTCGTAAATTTGAACATATTACGCCCATTCTCCATAACCTTCATTGGCTTCCTGTCGCCTACAGAATTCAGTACAAAACTGCTCTCATTACACATCAATGCTTACACGGAACTTCACCAGATTATCTGAAGGATATTCTTATTCCATACTCATCCACCCGTTCGCTGCGGTCACAGAACAGCAATCTCCTTCACATTCCGAGAACCAAATTAAGGACCATGGGAGACCGGGCTTTCAGTGTGGCTGCCCCCCGCCTGTGGAACTCTCTTCCTGACTGTCTAAGAGCCCCACAGTCTGTGGTTGACTTTAAGAGCGGCTTGAAGACCTTTCTTTTCGACCAAGCATACTCTACCTCCTCATGATTCTACTTTTGATCTTAGCTGATATTGTTATTGATTTTAATTGTTTTATTATTTGTTTTATTGTCATTTAATTCTGTTGCTCCTTGTAGCACTTTGAGATTTTCATTAATGAAAAGTGCGTTATAAATTGAATTCATTATTATTATTATTATTATTATTATCATTAACCTCACGCAGACTCTTCCACTGGTAAATTTTCATCTTTAAATCACTTCTTGGTCTGCTGCCTTCATACATCTCCTCCTACATGTCTCTGCGTGAGTGCAGCTACAGCGTGCACTCTCAGGACATGATTACCTGCAGTGTTCCGTCAGTGAGGACAAATTGGCAATAAGGGCTTTCTCATACTCTGCTCCTGTTTCCTGGACTATCTTACAAAAAGATCTGAAGCTCTCGACCTTGACCTCTCTAAATGGTTTTAAGAATCTGTTGGAATCCTGGCAAAAACCAATGCAGACATGTTCCTGTTTTTGATTTTCTACATCTGCCTTATAATCTGTCTGCTTTGCTACTTTGACATCTTTGTTTTAACTTGTTAAAAAAAATCTGTATGTCTCTCTTATGTTTGTCTATTGTTGATTGTCCAAGGAAAATCTACTGTTGCTGTTGTCATCATTCTTTGTTTGTAGCCAGGTCTCTCTTGTAAATGAGTCCTCGAGGCTCAATGGGATTAACCTGCCTAAATAAAGGTTGAATATGGTTGATTTTGGCTCACCTAATTTAGAAAAAAAATCTAATGAATTGAAATCAATTAAATGTATAGTTTGTGGAAAAATGCTATTATGAACTAACTGAACCAAAAAGCAAAGAAATAACACTTTTAATATGGTTTAATTATGCTTTACAGAAAAAGAGGCTTAGTGCTGAAACACAGATGAAAGAACATTAAAGTGAAGCTTGCGTATAATTTTGATTGCATTACACTTTAGCAAGTTAATTTAGTTTAAATACTTTGAACATTTGAGCCTTTGCCAACTTATATAAATAAAAGATGGCTCTGTAC